>CM042199.1:18369583-18387621 GCA_023539305.1 Ilex asprella | reverse complement strand
ATTTTAATTAGCCAAAATTTAATTCATAAAAAAATATAATTTTTAATTGGCTCAAATTTTAATATGTAAAAAAATAAATTTTAATTAACTTGAATTTTAATTCACTCGAAATTTTAATACTTAAAAAAACTTAGAAATTTTAATAATTAAAAAAATAATTTTTAATTGGCTCATTGTATGTATCCCCGTATAAGTAAATGTTAGAAAATTGTACTTTCTTATTTGGTTAATGCTTTATTGCGTTTTATTATGGTTATGAATAATAGTTATATGTTATCAACATTCATTATTTTTTTTATAAGTTAGGAAAAAATATTTAATCTTACATTTAACCCATAAGGACACATATTTACTCATATATGTATCCAAACTCATGTTTAACGTAAACAAACATAGGTTTGGATTAAATTGATTTAGGGCAAAATAGTCATTTATATACAAATACATTATCATAATAGTCATATCCCTGCACATACCAAACATGAGTTTGGACAGCATTAACCCCCTCAAACCCATCTTTGAATCCCATATTTGGGTCAAACCCAAATTTAAACAATTCAATCCAAACTCCTCTAAAAAAACATACCAAACAGCCTCAGAGGGGCTCTGCTAAACCCACCCCCAGAAAACACACACTCAAAACATAGAACACACCCCACACGCTCACGGGTTCTCTCTCTTTTAGCCTACCAGCGCCACCGTCACCTGTAAAGAACCATCGTCACCACCATCATAACCACACAGCACCACCATCAAGATCACACAACCATCTCCTAGGTATTTCTCTCCCTCTCCTCCCCTCCCCTCTGTGTCTCTCACTGAAATGTTTGCTGGAATGGCCAAAACCCAGACCCCAATCATAATGCCCATGACGTGTTTGTTGAAATGCCTAAGAGACACGCACACGCAAATCACACCCACACCCACACCCACACCCACACCCACAATGCGCACACACCGCACCCTCGCACACCATTCTGCACTGACACACACTGCTGTCTGCAAGCACATCTCTCTCCCACCCTCTGCCTCCCTCCTACTCTTCTCATACATAAACAGCGCACCCAAACCCCCCAGCCATCACACACACAGGCCCACACACAGCCCCTCGGCCAACATAGAACACAGCACACACACACACTCACGCGAACGCACACACACACACACACTAACGCTGTCTGCACGCATTCACACACGCAACCACTCCTCAGTCACACACACTGTGAGTTTGGGTGTATTTTTTTCTACCATTTTAAAATTTTTTATGCAATTTTAAATGTGCTGTGAATTTCATGACTGGGTCAATTTTGACGTAGTTAATTTATGGATGGTGAATTTTGTGAATTAAAGTGTTAGTTGAAATTGGGCTATTAATGCCTTGTCATTGTGTTTTAGGAATTAATTATTAATTGAAATTTGGTTATAGTTGTATAATGAGTTGCTCTTGCATTGCCTATTTCATTAATTTTGGTCTACTTGAATGAACTTGAGTGATTGCAATTTGGCTATTAATGTGTTGCCATTGTGTCAATTTAGGAATTAATTTATTGGGAGTTGGAGGCACATCAATTTTTCGATGAAAAGTCTCACAACAATGAATACATATATGTTTGTGCGTATAATGTTTGCTTTGTGAAGAATGACACAAGCTTAAAGGGAATTGATGGTCATGGGTTTGAAGCTGGAAATGCATAACGCAGTGTTGGTGGTGGGGTTATTTATTTAATGGATTGTCATATGATTACAAGTATATTTAATCTAACTCTTAGATTAATTTGGTTGTGTAGATTTGTATTCATGTATATTTAAATGTATGTGCAGACCCTTTACTTATAATGTTGATTAAGATTGATTCATGTGACATTCTTGACTAGAAATTTTACTAGGTAAATTTTCTATACGTGTGTATACAAATGTATATGAGTTGGACTCCGTTGATATAATCTAAATATCCGTTGATCTACTCTACATTTTCTATTCATGTTTTTACTGTGTAAATTTTTTATTGTTTCTTTTATAATCTAATCTGAATTTCATATCAAATGACCTAGCTTTGTCAATTTGGACTCCGTTGATATACTCTAAATATTTTTATTGTTCTTATTATAGTTTCTTTTTGCGTTTGGGATGGTCTAACAGCTGTTGATCTTGAAATTGAATTGACATGATGACAAAGAGAAGAGTGAGGCGCTAAAAAACAGTGTCCAATCTTCACAATGGTGTGATGCAATAGCTAGATACGCTCAACGAGAACAATTGGATTGTTTGTGTCAATCATTCTCACAAATCTCAACCATTTTTTTGTCTCTGGAGGTATCGAAGTATGGATCTTTATACATATTTTCTATTTTGGTAAAAAGGTGGAGCTCTTGAGAATACTTTCGTGCATGTCCATATGGATTACCTTCAGAATTGTCTGTTTGATGGTTCTATTTCTTTGTTTTCTAATTGTTTCATATCTCAAGAACAATGTGATTGTGTTTATTTGATTTTTTTCTTGACAATTTAGTGCCCTGTTTGATAATACTTCAATGATATGTCTTGGGTAAGTCCACATTGTTCAGTCATGTCCATCTGCATACCAATTTGAGTGTTGTCTATTTATTGTTTTTTTTTATTACAGATTTTTCAAAATTTGGTTTCTTCTCATGAGAAAGTGGGTATGCAGTTTATTTAGATGCCGGACAATGGCGATGGTTTAAGTCATTTGGTCAAGTCTACTCTAAGAGGTTGCTCCTTTTTGATTGGACTGATTAGTGAGGTTTTGAGACATTGCAATTTGCCGGTGAGTGGAGCTATTTTGTTCCAGATGGATTTGATATTATTCTGCTACTTAATTTTTTTTTTTGGATAAGAAACCAAATGCTTTATTAATGATTAAGAAATAAAAGTTGCATAAAAAAGGTTGGATAAGAAATCCAACTAATAAGAAAAGAAAACGAGAGAAATAAAGTTACATACCAAGCCTATACGTCATAAATTTCTCTCCATCTTGCTATGATTGCAAAGATTGGGATTCCTGTAATATCCTTAGAAATTGAAGCCCAAAATGAGACTAAGAAATGAATACGATCCTAGAAACGATCCAAATACTTGTATCGATAGTAAAAGATTTTTGCATTTCTTTCTTTCTATATATAACCCAAATAATAACAATAATAGCACAATTCCAAAGAGTCACACCTTTATCGAACCTCCCAAAGTCTTTCATATCTTCAATAATGGAAGATATAGATGATAAAGGAAGCACTCAACTCAAATTCGCCATTTAAAACAATTTATACCACATAGCTAAAGCAATAGGGCAATGCAAAAATAAGTGATCTATACTTTCACAATTACCTTTACACATCACACACCACACACCACTGAGGCAAAAAACAACTATGATGCCTTCTTTTCTGAAGCACATCATAAGTATTAAGCTTTCCATGTGCAATGGTTTATGAAAAAACTTGCACTTTAGCCTTCTATGTCATCAAAGCTAGGGTAAAAATAGGACAATAGTATTGATTCAACAAAGAATCAAAGAAGGGTTTACAAGAAAATACACGAGACGATTCAAGCACCCACCTTCCTTTATCACATGACTCGAGATTCAACGAACAACTATTTAAGATAATAAGAAATGAAGTGAGATCCCAAATGTCTCTATCTCTTATATTCCTACGGAATCCTAAATCCCAAGAGTATGGATGGTTAGAAGACCTTAACACATTGAAGCAATAAAAACACCCTGAGAATAAGCTAGTTGATAGACGTAGATACATAAGTGAAAAAGATATCCTCATAAAAATGGATTTTCTCCCCATTACCCACCTCAAATCTCAACTCTTCGAAAAACCTCGTCAAACCGTGAGATATAAATTTTTATGGACAGTGAAAATTTGCCCTCTCAACCCTATTATTGTCCCATCTATTGGCATGCAAACTATATTTGCTCTTGATAACTAAATGTCACAAAGAATTTGTTTTCATCGGAAATCTCCACAACCGCTTACCCCCTAATGCTATGTTTCGTACCTTCAAATTACTGATAGAAAGGCCTAGAATGTCGTTGTCTTCCCTCAGATTTGCACCAATAGATTAAGTCTTATTCTTCTTAGTCAAGTTAAAAGAATTCGGGTCAGGGGTTAAAGCATTGTGGGTAGGAGCATCCTTCCGCATAAAATAACACATTTTTGGCTTTAAATTGGCCTCAGGCATTAGCCTTCCACCCTCATCTTCAACACAAAAATTGAGAGACCCAAATTGCAATTGGACCCTATTTCCTACCAACATCCCACGATTTCTTTTAGAAAGCGCAACTGGTGATTTATTGGCCCATAGTGTAATTCAACCAATTGATCCCATATCTTCATTAAATATGTTAATCCTTTCTCCACTCAGTTGCATCCCCATTTAATTTTTCAAAATTTGAATTATTCTTCAATAACATCCTAGGAAGCAGGGATACGGATACGATATATGGGTATGATATGATACAGATAGGCGATATGACAGAACTCATTAATGACTTCTGATTACCTTTAACCAATCCCTTAATTAACTCCCCTCCAACATGGAAAGCTAACTCGGTATCGGACTACTCTAATTCATCAATAAGACTTTCGAAACACAACTCTATAATTTGGTGCTGGCCTACCGGACTACTACTAGCTTGAATTCGCTCAGTAGAGTGCTGACTTCCTTGCCTTAATGAATGACAGATTCACTGATTCAAGGGTTTTAGATGGGATGGATAGAAGAGTTTGAACAGGTGAGTGATTTTTAGGTGTCAGTGGTTCCAAAGGCTAATAGCTGGAGTAGTTGATCCATAATTTCTATCCATGTATACAAGCCTTGACATAACTGTAATTCTTATTTGAAAACAATTCCCCTGGAATTCAACATGCAGTAACGAAGGAATGAAACCCTATCGCATCTAGCCACTTTAATTTTTGCCTGGAAAAGATTTTGCATAAGCAGAGTGCTTGTATCCACCTCCACAAAACCACCACAAACATCCTCAATTTTCCTAAACACTTCCTCCTTCCACAAATGAAACGGTAAACCTCCAATCCCAATCCACCCACCCAAAAAAGATATCTATACCGTACCCACATCATTCATAAAAGATGTTCCATCTCTGCATATTTCTGATGCCTGATCCTCATTTTCACAGAAGAACACTACCTTGTCTACCGGAAAAGGATTCAATTCAACTCTGATTTTAAACTTTAAGACCAGCGCATGTTGAATCCAACACCAAGGGACAAAAATGCTTTCCCTGGTACACACCACAGCACTCTGCCAAGGACCAAAAACTGGTAGTTCCTCATTTTTTTCTACCTTATTTCCCATTGCAGTGTTCTGATTCTCACCCCCTGATTCTATCTTTTTACAAACTAATGAAGTTCTTTGATTGCCTGAAATCCTACCCCTAAAAAAACCATCCAGCACACTCCTAAACCTCCTCCAGCCATTAAGATCAGCCCCTTTAGGTATTGAAATGAAGCCTCTTCTACTGGAAGAGTGGATCCTTGATATAGTAATAAACTCTCCATACCTGTTGGAATTAAGCTCAATCCACATACGAAATGAATTGCTTCTGAATGTTCTGAAAAATACCTCAGATCCCTTCCAATCACATGCATAATCAATCACCCTACATAACCAGGAAACAACCCCAATACCCATAGATGTTGCAAAAGTATAAAATCCAGTTCTCTCCATAATCTTCACAATATCCCCATACGACACATCTGGGATCTCAACAAGGAAAATGCTGCTACTTAATTAAATGTTGAGATCATGATGTGGAATTGCAGGTTGGTTTACAATTTGGTAGTTCTTCAAAGTTGGCTTCTGAAAGGGAAAATCAGCAATCATCTGTTATGGCTGCAATGAATCCTATAGATATTAGTTCATCTGATAGTGATCTCACCTGGGATCGAGATGATTATAGAGAATCAGATAAATCACCTCCAAACGAATATGCTGCTTCTGCCAATCCTAGGATTCTTCCATCATGGGCATCTCCGCTTTCCACTGACGCAATGGGTACAGACTGGTATTTTCTGGAGTAAAAATGTTAAGATTCGAAAGGTCTTTTTATTATAAATATAAAGTTCTTTATCCAATTTGCAGATTATGGTGGATTTTCCCAAACTGTTCCTTCTCCTCAAAGATTTCATGCGCCTATTGGAAGCTCATCAAATTTTAAGCACCATGGACAGGCTAAAGTCCAGATGCATCCTAGTTTTAGTGATAATGTGAGAGCCTCAAATTTACAAATGCCCCAGGCTTACAATTCTAAGTTTTCTTCAGGGAATGGTAATGTGGGTCACCCAACAAAAATTATGTGCATTGAAAGTTTTCACCAGTCTATTGACTGCAAAATTGCTGGTTGTTTGGTACAGATTATCAAAAACATTCATCTCAACAAGGTTTGAAGAGGGCACTTCCAGCATCCCTTCAGTCATCTGGGTCCAATGCCAGATCAAGCAAGTTAGTAGAGGATGTGGAAAGCAGTCAGTTTCGTGAAACTCATAAAAAATCTAAACATTTCCCGTGGCCTAATGTAAACAATTGCAAGGACTACATGAAAGACAATTTCAGCAGGGGCAGAGATGCTGATGTCGTTATGTATGAAAACAGTGGAAGTAGGGTGCTACCTCCATCTCTGATGCAAGGGAGATCTGTACCAACTACTCCTTATGCCAGTTTGGGTGATCCATTATACCATCTTGGGGTAGTTGAAGAACGGGCTGCTGGAACTGATGAGAGGCTAATTTATCAAGCAGCTTTACAGGTATTTCTTACTGCTCAATGTTTAACAAAACATTTCAATATTCTTTTTAGATGTGAGAATTGAACCCATTAGTCGCTGCACTCATAGTTTTTAATGTCTTATGATACGCTATACATATCTTACGATATGTCTCGATACAGTATCCCAACGATACATATCTATAAGTCGTATCGTTTTTCACCAAAGTATGATACGCGATACATGGAAGACGATACATTTTGATACAACAGAAAAACGATACTCACAAGACCATATTTTTTTAAGTTTTCACTCTACACATTGAAATGACGTTTCACAAGACTTTATTTCACCCTAAACTATATGCTTTCCGACAAACGGTTTGACAACCTTTGCTACACCAATGATGGGATTTGAACCTTGGCACCCGTAATTTAAGTCATTTCTTATTCTGCTGTGGGGAAGTGTATGATAAGATCTTAATTCTTTCTATCTGGGCACCTATAAACCTAAGTTGAATTGGTTGCCTTTTGATATGCTGTTTTGCTCTTTGGTGCTTTCTAATTTTCTTTTTATGTAAGTTGTGGCAATCTCCAAGGATTTGTACAGTTTGTTACGCTGTTCTGTACAATTTAGTAGTTGGTGCACACGATCGTTGTTCGTGTCCCATTTTGAGTAAAAAATATTGTATATGCAAACCCCATACGAAAACCCACCCCAAAAATATTGTCCAAAGCAAGTCAATAGATTTTGGAGACCGGACTAAAACGCACTAAACTTGTCTGAGTCACCGTTGGCAGTAATAGGTGGTAAAAGGGTATTATTTAATCTTGCTAATGACCATGAGCAGAGTTGGTATGGGAATGTACACAAGCTGAATGAAAATCAAAGTGTAAGCAAAGTCTGCCTTTGTTTATCATCGTAAGCTGTACATTGCCAACCATTGACTGGTGGGCAAGAGCCATTATCCTCTATCATCATATAGACTAAGAAGCATCAATTATAACCGTTACTTTTCTAAAACAGATTTAAAGAACCATAGAAACACCTCCAGTTTGTTTGCTTATTTACTTTGTCATGGTATTAGTAGCCTAATTATATGTTTTCAATAGTGTAACTACGGAAAATTTCACGTCTTTTCTGATAACTCGATAGAATTTGACATACCATTATAAAGAACAATAGTTCAGGGAACTTAATTTGTAATAATATTATGAAGAGTATATCATATAAAACCCAAAGTAAGCCAATGAGAAGGTCACATATTCGGACTTAAAAAAAAGAGGTTATAAATTATTTTCATAGAAAATGGTCTGATACAACACCTCCAACTGGAGCAACCCAAGCTAGTAGCTGAAATATATAACTCAATTGACTTTGGGCAGTTCTTGCATTATGCTATCAAATTAGTCATATTCCTTTTAACCATGCCAATATTTCATTCCATAATACGCACACACAACCACGGACAAGATAAAAGAATTGAGTGCGACAAAAACAGAGGGTCCGAGACTGAGAGGTCGATTTGAGGAATGAAATATAAGATGAAATTGAGATTGAGCATATACCTTTGTTGTTGAACTCCAAAGGCAGCAGTTCAATCACGACAATACCAATGCAGCATTTAGTTATGGTCTCCTTTTCAATTAGCTTTTAACAATGACCTTCGCATTTATCTAAAATCAACATCAGGAAAGGTCCCCTTGTGCCGCTTTTATGTTCATGTATGTGAGTAGGGGTGGCAATTGAGTCGTGTCGTGTCATTTCGGATTTGTTTTAAAGAACCCTCAACCTAAACACGACCTGTTAAAATAATTGTGTCAAAAAATTCAACATGAACCCGCCATGCTTATAACCCGTGAACCCGAGCATGACCTGTCTACGACACGTTTATGTGTTTAGGTCGTGTTCGTGTCACTCAATCCATTCGACCTGTTCATCAGCCCAACCCGACCTGTTACACAATTCACCATTGTCAACCTGTTTTACATACATTGAGCAGTCATAATAAAAAAAAAAACCTATTCAACATCAATAAATAGTAAATTTAATCAAAAGTCATTCATCCAAATCTCTAAAGAAAATCTATAATAATATAACACAACCAATTAACATATTCTAAGTTCTAACTAAATGTTTACTAACATCTCAAAAACAACATATCCTAATTAAAATAGTTCATATTGGATAATAAAAACAAGTCTTAGACACATATCAGGATCATAGTCCCAAAAAGCGAGGAGGCTATTCTTCAGCAGCCACCAGTAGAGAATCCTTCAAAACCACAATACAAAGAGTTTCACAATTCATACCGTTTCATCTCTTAGAAAATTGGATGTTAGAGTTAGAATTAGAGTCAATGATGATTAATGAACCAAAAAGTAAAAACAATATTGAGGCTCATTGCAACAAACCTTGAAGTCTATGTTGACATTCATAACATCTTGAGTTGGCTCATCGAATTCCAATTCGAATTGAGCACCTCCTAAATGGCGAAACAAAATAAATATAGATGTAAGAATGTTCTTTTCAATCAAACTAATAACACAATTTATATATTTACCTCTTTTTTCAAACAACCAATCTTTAGTGCATATTAAAGCTTCTACAACTTAAGGTTTTAAATCACTACGATATTGGTCGACAACACGACCACCACTGCTAAATGCCGACTCCGAAGCAACAGTAGAAACCGGAATGGTCAACACATCACGAACCATAATTGCAAGTTCTGGATACCGAAACTGGTGAGCATTCCAATAAGAAAGTACCTCAATATTTTCTGCGGTATCAACTAAAGGCTGATCAAGTATAATTCCAATGGACTTTTATTTGCATTAGAAACTACTCTATTGCTCTTGCTCTTGTACAAGTTAAAGCCCTAAATTAGGAGAAAAAATAACACATCACAATATACTCATACAATAACATCAAATTAGATTGAATATAACAAAAACAAAAGTACCTTCAAAAAATCAGAAGACTTTCGTTTTGGATTTAGCTCGACTAACATCACTACGAGGACAAGGAGATATTGTTTGAGAAGAAGAACCCTTAGAAGCATTTCCCATATACTCATCAAATAAAACAAATAACTTCTCACGAACATTCATGCATTCTATTAACCCTTCGCCGTAAAGCTCAACATAACACCACTTCACAAATTAAAATTTATAACGAGGATCAAATACTGCTGCAATAGCCAAGATCACACTATAATCGGACCAATACCTCTAAAATTTTCTAAGCATTTGATTAGTCATTTTCCTCATAAAACCATCCAAACTTTGGATCTCCTTACTTAAGGTTAAATGAACAATGAAAACCTGCTCAAAGTACAGATTTGCTGTTGGGTACTTAGTGCCGGAAAATACACAAGTAGCATTGTAAAAAACTCCGCAAAACTTCTCAATCTTTTTCACTTTACCCCATTCCTCTTGGGATGGACAATATTGAAATTCGAATCAACAAGTTGAAAATGACTAAAGGCACGATGGTAGTAGATGACACTTGTAAGCATGAGATATGTAGAATTCCATCTAGTTGGAACGTCTTGCGTCAAACCTTTCTTGTTATCTAGAGATGTTTGTGCAACTCATTCTAGAAAATTTTGTTTTCTTGTTTGAGATCCTTTTACATACTTTACACATTCTCTAATCTTTTCCACAACTACATCAACTTCTCTCAATGTACATGAAAATAAGAACCATCATTCAATAGTGCATTTCTCAAATTAAGTTGGTCCTTGAGCATATTTACCAAGACATCATTTGCAGAAGCATTATCCAGAGTAATTGAAAACAACTTCTTCTCCATACCCCATTTACTTACCAAACTATTAATCTCACTAGTCAATGCAATGCCACCATGTGGGGGAGGCATATAAGAGAAATTTAGAATTCTCTTATGCAAGACCCAATCTTTATCAAAGAAATTGGCTGTGAGGCTCAAATAACCATCAGTAGCAATAGATGTCCATAAATCAGAAGTTAAACAAATCCTACCAGGGAACCCACGTAGCATTACAATGACCTTATTCATCTTTCTTGCATGCAACTTAAGGATATCTCCCTTGGCAGTATTCCTTGTAATGCATTTGACTTTAGGACACAAGTATGTGAAAATATTTCTAACAGCCTTGTCCTCAACAAACTGAAATGGCAAGTTATGCTTAATACATCACAAATTAACAATTCTCGAAATTTTTCTTCACTAAATTGCTTACGTGCCGAAATAGACTTGTAATTTTGGCACAAAAGTAATTGACTTGTATCACATGTGGTGGGCTTTAAACATTTTTTTAAATTTTGTTTCATATTACCTCTTCCACACTTACCATTTGCGTTGTATTCTTTTCCACATTGTTTACATCTAGACTTGAGGATTACCTTTACTTTGCTTTTACATCCATCTCCATCTTCATCTCCATATTTATCTCCATCTTTATCATCATCTTCAACTTCAGCTTCAAAAAGTTCAAAATGCTGCCATATTGGTGAAGTGAGTGTGTGTGCGTTTGCGCTTATAGTTTGTTCCCTTTGCCCTTCCTTTGAGATGCAATACTAGATGTATCACCAACATTTGGTCTACTCCCTTCTGTTGGTAATTCAGTTGTGCTTTGCTTGGTTGTTGGAATTTATCTACAAATAATTGAACATAAATTAATGAACCAGCAAAATTAATGAACAAGTATGTGAAAAAAAAAATTGTGCTACAAAAATAAAATAAAATTCTGCTATAGATCTAAACTAAGAGATCTCAAAAGAGGTAAAAAAAAAAAAAATCTGCTATCAACAATAAAAACAATCTGCTATAGCTCTAAAAATATTCTGCTACAAAAAAAAAAACACTATAGATCTAAACTGAGTTAAAAAAAAAAAAATTCTGCTATCAATAAAAAAAATAATCTATTATAGATCTAAAAAAAATATTCTATTGATCTTAAAAAAAAAATTCAGCTGTAAATCTAAACTAAGGGATATCAAGATTCTCAACACTAGTCAAAATAAAAATTTCTGCTATCAAAAATTAAAAAAATCTGTTATAGATCTAAAAAAAATTCTGCTATAGATTTAAACCAAGAGATCTCAAAATTCTCAACACAGGTCAAAAAAAAAATTTCTACAGTCACAAATAAAAAAATATGTTATAGATCTAAAAAAATAATTCTGCTATAGATCCAAAAAAATAAAATTCTGCTATAGATCCAAAAAAAAAAATTCTGTTGTAGATCTAAACTGAGAGATCTCAACAGAGTTAAAAAAAAAAAGTTCTACTATCAAATTAAAAAAAAATCTGCTGTAGATCTAAAATAAAATCTGCTACAAAAAAAATTCTGCTATAGATCTCAACATGAGTTCAAAAAGAATTAAAAATAAAAAATCTGCTACAGCTATAAACTAAGATGAAAGGAGAGAACTGAACTGAACTGATTATAACATACCTTTTATAGATGGCATCTTCAGTAGGTAGACTTATGGCTAAGAAGGAGACGGGAAACGAGAGAGAAGGTGGCCTTTTGGCCTACTGCGTGGCTGAGGAAAGTCTGAGGGTGAAGTTGGTGAAGTCGACTGTGAAGTGAGGAGGCTTTACTGACCAAAAAAAGAAATGAGGAGGCTTTTAGCTTTAGGGTTAGGTTGATATTTTTTATATTATTTTTAATTTTTATATGCTCAGGCTGTTTACTACTTTTTAGGCTTTCAGATTTTTTTTTATTTTCTTTCTATATTTTTTGCTTAGCCTTTAGGTCGGTCTGAGTCGTCTGATTGAGGCTTTTCTTTTTCTTTTAAACGGGTTAAACCGGTCATTTTCATTTAAATTATCGTGTCATGTTCGTGTAATTATCAGGTTATTTTTGGGTTAGGGTTAAATTTAGGTTAGGCGAGTTGAACCCGAACACAACCTATTTTTCATTTGTGTTCGCGTGTCGGGTCATTTTCGGTTTCGTGTACGGGTATAATCGAGTTTGAGTCGAAAAATTCGTATCGAGTTCAAATCGTGTTGTCGTGTTCAATCGAAAATTGTCACCCCTAGACCTAATATGTGATGTATAAGGTTTGGTAAATTATCTTCTTCATGTTATTTACAATATTTTCTCTAATAGCTCTATTTCTTCGTAATAAGATGATACAATGCTTATAATTACAACCCCAATGTACATATATACCTATATGTAAATTTGACTAAGCTGCCGAAGAAGAGTGAAAATGAATTTGCAGCTAAAAGAATTTAGTTTAGATTCGTAGGTCTTCTTAAACCATTCCTATGTTGTAATAAACTCAACTCAACAAAACTATAATTTCAATTATTTGGGGTCGGTTACATGATATGTTCTATTAGACCATAAGCTATCATATCTTTTTTTTACTATTTTGTTCACAGTTATTTTAGGCCTATCTTTACCTCTCGCATTACTATCGATATGTATCAAATCACTCTTCCTTATCGTTGCATTATTAGGTCTTCTATGTGTGTCAAAACCACCTAAGTCGATTTTCTCTTAATTTATTTCTTATTGGTGCTACCTCTATTTTTTTAACAAATACACTCATTTCTAATTCCATCATTTCTCGTTTTACTACTCATCTATCTTAACATTTTAATTTCTGCAACACTTATGCTTCATTTGGAATGATGGAAAGTTGAAAAGATGGATAAAATATCATGTTTGATAAAGAAGGAAAATCAGAAAAATGAAAAAGTGGATGAATGAGTTTTTCTTCCACTTACCAAAATGAATTCCTCCAAAATTTTGGGAGAAAAAATGGATGAAAAATTAATTATGTGTATTAAAATGTATGTTATTTGTCTATATATTTTTTAATATACATATATCATATTTATCAATTACTTATTATGCATACATTAATTTCATCTACAGTTATAATGGTAAAATATTTATTTATACTTTTTTTTGAAAAAAAAATAATAAAATTACTTATTTCATTTTACCAAAAAAAAAATCAATCCTTCCTACTTTCTACCCCTCTTACCCAACATAAAGGAGAGAAGAAATAACTCCTCATTTGAATGATAGAAAGTATATCACTTTCACTTTTCATCAGTCAATTTTTCCATCCACTCTACTAAACGGATTATTAGTTTTTGAGCTTTTGTTTCTTAATTACCCAACATTCTGTCCCATACAACATTGTTGGTCTAATAACTGTGTTATAAAACTTACTTTTCAACCTAAGGGTTATCCTTGATCACATAATATACTAGATGCATTCTTTCATTTAGTCCATCCCGCTTGAATTTTATGATTAACATTGTCTCCAACCCCTTCCTCTCTATTGATAATTGATGTTCTCTCTTAGGTATTTCTTGATCTTCGATCTTTACTACCGCCCTATTTGAGTTTCTACTATTTATAAAACTACATTCCATATCTTGGTTTTACTTCTAATGGTCCTAAATTATTTTGTTTCTATTCAATCCATTAATTTCGTGTTTGGTTTTTGTCGTGTTAACGTTTCGAGTTGAAAATTGACACCCTTTGATTCTATGTTCCCGATCTTTTAGCCTCCTCCCTTATCTAAGATAGGATCCCGATTTTAAAAACCTTGCTTCAAATACACACTAAATTGATACTATTGACACGTCTACATGTAATGATTTAATGTTTTCTTGCAGGATCTCAACCAACCTAAAGTTGAAGCTACTCTACCTGATGGTCTTTTGTCAGTCTGTCTTCTAAGACACCAGGTTTTCCTCTATATACATTAATAAGTCCCGTCATCTCCATGTGGTCTACTTGGTTCCTATTTTAAATTATCTTCTATTGCAGAAAATTGCATTGGCTTGGATGCTTCAGAAGGAAACAAGAGGCTTGCATTGTTTGGGTGGAATTTTGGCTGATGATCAGGTTTTTAACATGTACTGCAGTTATGACATCATCAATGATCTGCTGCTTGGATCTTTAATTACTTAATGTTCTTAGGATGTATTGTTAGTTTCAGAAAACATATAAATGCATTCAAAGTATTGTGACATTTATGGGTTTTTTTGCAAAAATGGCTCAACTAAAGGTTTAGAAAAAATAAGCAATGGGTAAATCCTTATGTATCTAAAGTACATAAATCTTAGAATTCGGAAATTAAATAGCTCAATTATGCCGTGTTAGCTATTTTCTTCCATTCCCCTCTCTTTGTAGTAGTTTTTTGAGATTTAAAGTTGACTTGTTACCCAATGAGTCCCTCTGTTACTCACACCTATTAACTATTTTGATGACATGGGAGAGAAAGGGGGGAGTGGGAAGAGAGCATGTTGGTGTTGCCTGTTGTCTTTAACTGAAACAAAGAAGTCAAGAGAAGTCAGAAGTCCTATGTAATTCAATTGGATTTAACCTAATAAATCCAATTAAATTTGGTGAAGTTCGTAATTGTAGAAGTATTTCGATCTATATAGTTGATTGTCATAATTAAATCCAATTAAATTTGGTGAAGTTTGTAATTGTTGAAGTAAGTATTTCGATCTATAGAGTTGATTGTGATAAAGCTTTGTTGACTTGAGTTGTTGGGTTGATTATGTCCGTTTTCTTTGTCTTACTCTTGGATAAATTTGTCACATTTGCAATTGGTTTTTTGTAAATGTTATATGTTCTAGAGAATTACTTGGTTGGCCCTTCTTCCGTAGATGTGCATGTTGAAATAATAGTTTGTGTGTGCTCCTGCCATAAGTAGAAAATAATTATCATAGAAGCTTTTGTGATTGAAGCAATGCTCAGTTATTTTGCTAATTGTCAAGTTTTTAAGAAACAGATGTTATGACTACGCATCATAAGAATGTATATTGATATACAATTAGTTAATATTATATATTAGCAGTCACATGACCCCACTGAATATGAATCTTGGCTATGCCACTGCACAGGGCCTTGGCAAGACTGTCTCGATAATTGCCCTTATACAGATGCAGAGGTCCTTACAGTTGAAATCTATGTCGGAAGACCTGTACAATCACAAAACTGAACCCTTGAATTTGGAGGATGATGAGGATGTAAGCAATGCTCTTCCCGATAAAGCCACGCAGACTGAAGAATCTGATGACTTTAAAATGATTCCAGAAGCAAGTACTTCTATACGCCAGTTCCGTAGGAGGCGGCCTGCAGCAGGTACATTGGTTGTGTCTCCGGCAAGTGTTCTTCGACAGTGGGCTAGGGAGCTTGATGACAAAACTGCAGATGAAGCTAAACTTTCTGTTTTAGTTTATCATGGATGCAACCGGACTAAGGATCCAGTTGAACTTGCAGAGTACGATGTGGTATTAACAACATATGCCATTGTGACAAATGAAGTTCCAAAACAACCTTTGGTTGATGAGGATGATGATGTGCAAAAGAATGGGGATAGGTATGGATTATCTTCTGAATTCTGTAATAACAAGAAACGGAAAAGGGTGCCTGGTGCTAGTAAAAAAGGAAAGAAGAACAGAAAAGGAATCAGTAGTTCTGCTTTTGATGGTGAGTGTGGTACACTTGCAAGAGTGGGTTGGTTTAGAGTGGTTCTGGATGAAGCTCAAACGATAAAAAATCACAGAACACAAGTGGCTAGAGCCTGCTGTGGTCTTAGAGCGAAAAGAAGGTGGTGCTTGTCTGGAACACCAATTCAAAATGCAATCGATGAATTGTTTAGTTACTTCAGATTTCTGAGATATTATCCATATGCTTCTTATAAGCCATTTTGCAATACAATAAAAGTCCCAATTTCCAGAAACTCGGTTCATGGTTACAAGAAGCTTCAAGCTGTTCTGCGGGCTATAATGTTGCGACGAACAAAAGGTGACTCTCTTTCATTTTTTTATTTTTGACCTTTTTGATTTGCATCCGATGTTCCCTTTTCTTCTTTCTTCTTCTGGGCTGGGGGAAGTGTGGAAATTTTTTCTGTTTTTTTTTCGGGGAGCTGGGGGAGTGTGATAATTCATTAATTTTGTATTATTTCTAACTGCAATAGTGGATGTCTTCTTGTTTGTTCCTCTTGATGCACAATGTACTGATTCAGTTTTTACACTCATTACATTTATGGTTTTCTCTCGTTTGTTTGTGTGTATGTTAGTCTGTCTAGATTGTCTAGATTTGGAAATTCCTAGCTATTTCATCATATGCTAGTGTTTGTGGGTCGACACTGGAATTGGAGGTTATTCTGTGCTTCTGCTTATGCGGCATCACATCCCTATAACATGGGTTAATATGCCGGTTTTTTCATGAAAATTTTGAACGATTGGAAGATGCCTCTCAACTTTTGCTTGTATAGTTTGAATTTTTTTTTTTTTGTGTTTGCGTTTAGGCTCTCCTCACATTTGTCCTTTAATTATTATGTGTAAAACCTAGGGCTGCCAAGCATGAAATGTTTATTAAGTTTGAGGGTAGCCATGTGATGCCCCAAAATCTGGGGTCGTTATTATATTATAAATTCAATTCTCTCTCGTTGAACATTATTTATCAACTTACGACCTTGATTCTGGAGGACCAATTCCAACGAATTCTGACAGAGTCTCTTTTGTACGAGCTCCACCAAAAACACAACTTGTCTCAACTGTGTGCCAATGACCATACAAGGTCCAATGTAACTATCTAAGCAAAATTCCATGCATTAAACATTAAGTCACAACACTTATGGCCAACATGGAAAGTGTTCAAATCCAAAGATTACATGTCCAAAATAATACGCGTCTTTACTTGTCAAAAGAATAGATACAATTCTCGAAATAACTCATGCCTTTACAAAAGAATATACGGGTGTCGTATAAACTAAAATACAAGGCTACCCAATTAAATATAAGTGGGACCTAAAAGCATCTAATCCATCAAAATAAGAGCTCCAACTCCTGCTCTATCCTCAAGCTGGGTCCAATTGCGGGCCATCCATGGAAGCATTAACTGTACGTGAAATATTGTTCCCATGACGGGGTGAGCCAAATCTCAGTAGGGTATCTGCTATAAGGTAAGTCACCCAACCCAATGATGCATATGATGTGAGATACACATTCATAAACATCAAGTATTCACATATGTAACGTGTAACATAAAATAATTCCACCAACTATATCGTGACATGAGGTGATGTTTCATGCATGCATCACCAACTCTGAATCCAACCCATGAGGTAATGTCATGCTCATGAATTAGACACTTTGAGTTAACTCAATGATCTTGTCATTTATTATCTTTTTTTTTCGGAGTAGGGTATTTATGAACTTTCACCAACGGTCTATCTAGCTGTCACAGATTTCAGGACTCACACCCTCGGTTCTACGCACACCGACACACTTTTATGGGTTTGCACAC
>CM042199.1:18354689-18369573 GCA_023539305.1 Ilex asprella | reverse complement strand
ACCCCTTCTTGCTAATATCTCATCATTTTATTATCCTTGTTCTCGTGAGACTTAATCAGACTTTAGTCCAATTTTCAAGTCCCACACACTCACCTATGTGGTAAGTGGCCAACCCATGTATACACAACACTGCCATGCCAATGCATCGTGGGTGTGATGTAAAATCCGTACACATTGCATGTATGCCCAAATGCAATGAAATGGACTTCCAAACTCAATTGCCAAAAGAAATGCATATATCTATCATCCTAGCATTTCATAAAAAATGTAATGTGCATAAAATTACACACCTAGTATGCTTTTCATCACCATAGCATTTCATCAAATATGTAATGTGCATAAAATTACACCCTTAGCATGCATGTCATCATCAACATAGCAACATATTCATTAACTCAAATGACATAGATATTAACACATCAACATGTTCATTACTTCAATAAACATAAGCACATTTAACTATGTTAGCTCTATGCTAATCACCCATTCAATATACATGTAAATTTATACCCATATCACACACATACACTAGATTAGAGTTAGTACCAAATAGATCCATTATTCTCTAGGTACGATCTTCTTCTCTCATTCTTCCTTTTTAGCCTATCGCTGGTGATGGGTCTTCACAGTCTTCGTGCTCTCTCTCTTTCTTAGATCTGAGTCTTCAGCGATTGAAGTCTCATATCTTCTCTATCTCTCTCTTTGTCGCGATGTCTGTGATCGACGAGCGTGGGTATGGAGACTAGTGGGTCTTTAGTCTTCACCGACTATTTAATTCCCCCCCTGTATGTTTATTTCTCCCCTTTTATTGTGTTTTAATTTTAATTAACATTAATACCATTCCGTCCCCCTTTTTCCTTTATAATTGTTAATAGTCCCTGCAATTAATAAAAAAGTTATTATTGTTAATTAACTTATCAAAGTAACTACAATAAATTTTATGATATATTTAATATCTGAAATTAAGTATTTATGTGTGTAAAATTTTTTCATGCAATATTTTAAATATTAATGAAATAATATTACTTATTAATTTGATGACACAATTTAAACTAGAAATAATGTTACTTACTTGGGTCATTTATTTTTCCAGTCCAACTTGATGTTATCTTGTATAAATAGTTGTTAACCCAATAAACATGCGCAATTAATCAATTATTATGCTTATTTTTATAAATAAATAGATTATATTTGTATTTTCCGGTGTTTTCATATTTTTAATGCATTTCCAAAACTTGACATATCCTTTTTTTAGAGTATATGAGGGGAAAAGAGCTCTTGCATCGTTAGACGTTTCTCAGCATTTTCTACCTTGAGTTGTTGATCATCACCTGACATAAACTTGTACGAGAAGCCTCGCGCAAAGTGATTCTTTCTAAAAAAAATCTATATGTGATAGTTCTATTCTACCTGGTAAATACAACAAAATGGAGTTCTTGGTCTGTAACTCTAGAACAAATGATTTTCTCCAGGTGTTGGAGAGCCCTTTTGAAATTGGGGCTAGTTGTTCTTTGCTCCCATAAGCTTTGATGAACTTGCTGGAGGCTCCAACTATCCAAAATTTTATTGCATACATATTTCCGAAAACATAAACTTGTGCTTTAGTAAAATATAACCCATTTTGGGGTGCAAGGAACTATTATCAACTATTTTGAAAAGTTCTTCCATTTGGTAATGGATGTCATGTTACTGCTTTTGAAAAGTTTTTTCATTTTGTGTTATCGCTACTTATGCGACAAGGAATTTCGCTACCTGGGGACAGTTAGAGTTACTCTCATCATTTATTGGGGCTTCCATTCAAAAACGTTCTTTTTAGTATTGCCACGAGTTGGACATTGTCTTGTGGTTGTTAATGCATGGTAGGATAGGTTTATTTTTTGGCAAGATGTGGTGTTGGACGTTTTGTCCACCTTTTTATTGGATAATGTAAGACTTCTATTATTAGTAAAGTATTTCTCTTATTAAAAAATAAAAAGTTCTTCCTTGAAATGAAATCAACGTCTAGGGAACATGACATTTACACACCCGCTGTTTTATGAAAGAAATTTGAAGATATTACCAGTGATGTTCGTCGTAATAATCCCCCCATTCAGTTGTAGCTTGTTGCTTTGTTTAATTTCACCTAGGAAGCATGGATACTTGCCGGGGGATCACTGTGGCAGTGCTTGACACGTGTCCGACACTGATACACATGTCTGATGGACGGACACGTGTCCGACACTTGTAGAAGTGTCCTGACCAGTAGCTTTGAATTTTTTTAGTCGGATACGGGAGGACACGATAGGATACGTTGGGGTACTTTTATTATTTTAAAAACTTGGGCGCTGAAACGGAAAAAAAGGCCAAAGTTACGTTGTTTGGCTTGAAAAAGAAAAAAGAAAAGGCAGAAGGGAAAAGGATCTGTGAAGCTTCTTATACACTTTTGTGTGTTCGAGAGGGAGAGAGAGAGGAGAGGAGAACGAGCTTGAGAGGACCAGAGGAGGAGGAGAAGAAGGAGAGGGAAGAGGAAGGAAGACTAATCTACGACTGCGACTTGGATCTGGATTTGGTCCTGCGATTGCTGTCCAATCTCTTATAGGTTTTTGTTGTTGCTTCAATTTTTTTTTTCAGATCTGCTACTGCTGCTTTTACTTCTTCTGGTCTGTGTGGACTTTTAAAAAATTTGATTAGGTTAATTCGATTGAGTTAGGGTTTTAGGGTTTTCAAAATTTGGGGATTTTTTGTGTTGCTGCGTTGCTGTGTTGCTCGATAGGACCAAAATTCTGGTATGTGTTCCTCGAGGGGATCTTCCAGTCTATCTTTTTGAATCTTTGATCTATTTCAATTGAAGTAATGTTTGCTATATCTTGGTTGTTTGTTATTATTAATGTTGTTGTTATATATATAAAAAAATATATAATTATTTTAATTAGCCGTATCCTCGCCGTACCCGTGTCCTATATTTTGAAATTTTGTCGTATCGCCGTGTCCGTATCGTATCGGATAGGACACCCGTGTCCGTATTCGTGCTTCTTAGAATTTCACTATCAGTTTGCCTCTTAATGACTATTTTGCTGCATGTCATAATATTTTTTTTAATGAACACACAGAAGGGGATACATGTATATTTTAACATCATATCGCAGTCGCAAGAGCCCAAGGAGACCAATAAGCCCAAAGTTTAAGCACCACCTCCAAAAGGGCCTAACCATTGGAGAAATGGATGGGAAGTGGGAACTTATCAATCAACTCGAACCTCCAAAAAGGCCTACATGCATATAATGTTATTGTTTGTTGATATAATTTTCTAGTTTTGAATGGTGTTATTTAAATTGTTGTGCTTCATATGGATGAGCTATATTTTGTATTTTATTTGGAATTTTTTTGTTGTTTGGTGTTGATGATCATCAATACTTGTGGCTTAGGCATGTTGATCGATGGGGAACCTATTATTAGCTTACCCCCCAAAACAATACATTTGATTAAGGTGGATTTCTCTGCTGAGGAGCGCATTTTTTATAACAAGCTAGAAGCAGATTCATGCTCAAAATTCAAGGTATTTCCTCTCTCTGCCTGTGATGGTTTTACTTTTTTTTTTCTTTTGTTCTCGAGGAAACTAATTGTTATTAGTCAAGGCCGAGCTAAACTTGGTTCAATGCATTGTGATCATTACACCCTTACATAATTCGTTGTAAGGTCCCAGTTTCATCTACCCTCCCTTCAGATGAAGTGTGCTTTTCACACTCCCCGTGCATGCCAAATAACAAAGTGACTAGAGATTGAGAGCTGTCGAATCCTTTGAAACTGCTTTTCGAGTTTCATCGTAATCTTTTACTTATGGATTATGATCTGTTGATCAAATAGCTGCTGGTATTTGATGGGCTTTCACTACATCAGAATCTGAGTGGTGTGGCTATAGTAATCTTTTATACTAGGTCCTATGTGATCCTGCCTCTAGATTCTGTTCTTTCTGATTTTTTTGACCTATCTTTAGGCGCCTTCACTTGCCCATAGCCGAAATGCCATTGCTGATGGTTTCATGTGACCTTTTTTGTGCTTTTGGACTACTGGAGATGACTTCCTACTGTTCTCAACGGGGTCATGGTTTCATGTGACGTTTTTGTGCTTTTAGACAAGTGGAGATGACTTCCTACTGTTCTAAAAGGGGTTACTCGTGTTGATATACAAGTGTTTTCATAATCCGAATCAATGTGTTGTGCTTTGTTTATGTTCAATGAAGTCAGTTGATAGACTACCTGCCAAGAGAAGAAATTAGTTGGTAGACTTGCGAAACAGAAAAAAGTCAACGAAAAATGTATCAGTCCTCTAGCTATGAAGAGTCATCACTGATGAAAATGTCACCAGAATTTGGGCTTACCTCCACCACTATAGTGGTAAGATTTGATAGATTGGTTCCTCTAGTGCTTTCATCTAATGTTTACGCAGGGCATCATCCCCACCCACCTACCCTCTTTACCAGGTTAATTGTCCTCTAATTCAACGGGACAAGTCCCTTATTTGCTATTCAAGACTGGCAACAAACAAGGCTTTTTGCCTTTTAGTTGTCGGGAAATGAGACCTTGTTAACTAAGTCTTCTAGAACAAGCACAACCACCTTAGTCTGGAGAAAGCATAACCACCTCGTTAACTACTTAGTTTTCTGGAGAAGGCACAACAACCTTGATCTGCGGCTTTGAACCGATTGGAGGGAGTTCTGGCGATCGTAGTGTGAGTTGATTTGAGAATTCAATGAGACTTTTCAGTTAGTGATGGTGATTCCAAACCTATAACGAGCCAACTTCTTTTGAACTGGCTATCATATTCTTTCCTAGGTGAAGGGGTTGTGGAATGAGTGTGATGTTGCAAGTTTGTAGGTATTCGTAGAGCACCTATAATATTAAGCCCTAATGTACCTAGTGATGTAGATTAGGAAGAGGATAAAATAAGAGATGAGAAGAGAAGAAGAAAGGGATGAGAAATCAGAAGAAGTGGTGGATGAAAAGAGAAGAGAATTTGGGCAAGAAGAGTAACAACTCTCAATATTCAATAATCCAAGTCTACCAAAAATAATAACATCAGTTCCTTTTTATAGGGAACCCAAAACACTAGAATCAAAGATTCCTAATCAAACTCTATACTAAAAGATAAAAAGGGAATAATATCAAAACAAATAAAAATCCCAAAATAAATCTTCAACAGCTATCCTATTCCAGCCAGATCATCATCACCTAGTCAGTGCAACATTAATTTTTCCTTTTTTGACAAGGAATGAAATAAAATGAGAAGAAGACTTCAAACAATTGTTTCTGAAAATCAATTTGGATTTATGTCTTGGTGAGTCAACAATGGAAGTATATGGAAATGTATAGATTGAAAAAGAAAAATCTTCATATGATTTTTTGTGGACTTAGAGAATGCTCATGATACATTTCCTAGGGACAAAATATGGCTGGTTTATAGAGAGGAGAGAGTTTAACAAATATGCTTGATATGATTAAGGTTATATAAGAGGCTGCAGTGATCTTATTGGGAACAACTGGGAAAGTAGTGGATTCCCAAGTACTATAGGTCTACATTAGGGTTTTGCCTGAAGTCTATATTATTTTTCCTTGATTATGGATGAATTAACTATTTGCTGATGAGAGAGTGTTTGTTGATGAAACTAAAGTTGAGTATATGAAATGCAATTTAAGTTTTATTACAAATGCAAATAGGAAGATCCTAAAGATCGAATGCCGAGAGATATTAAAGAGTAAACCCTTTTTGAAACACTCCAACCCGAGTTACAATATCTATAATATATCACATAAAAAAATGAAATTCATCAAAACTCTTAGTGGAATGGCTTGCCATGAGCCTTACTTATTTAAAGATTGTAATATTAATCTCAAGAATATGACATATAAAAATACAATTTAAATTTAAAGGACATATAAACATAACCCCATGATGACATCCCAATCGACACTCTAGACTCGGCAGTGGACTTCTCACGTCTTTACGGTTTTTCCAGAAAAGTCATTAAGACACTTAGTAAGAGTAAAGATGCGATCAATATTTATGAGCATAACAAGTGATAAACGAAAATTTATTTATTTACGAACAACCTTAACCACACATCAAATATTTACTTTCAAATTACACTTTATCTCATACACATTCGTTTACATCATATAGACATAACTTATATATATCATATCGGCAACATATACAATTCATATATTTAATTTCATATACTTAAATTATTTCACATAATGAATACCCTACACACACATAAACTAATCGCTTTGTAAACAACCGCTACACAGACTATAATTAGTTGCACAAATTCTGGCACCACACAAGTAACATGCATCACAAGCTTGTAACACCACATTAATGGTTTATGTCCTTTAGACGATCTACATCACATAGAGTGTTTTTGATCACATCACTTAGACGCCTCCACCATATAATCAAATTCTGTCACATAGACGATTCAAGCCATATAAATAATTCATGTTACTTAGACGACCTAACTCAAATAATCCTTTCTCGTCACTTAAACGACTCTTGTAACACTACCATGTGTCTCCGCTCAATTAATTATTAACAACAATAATCATAGCAAAAACATATATTTAAAAGTCTAATAAATTATCACAAAAAGTTTTAGGGTGGTGCACTTACCTTGCGTGAAGTTTTATCTCGTAGATAACCCCTTCGTCGGAGCTTTTAGTGTGGTGTTTTTAGCGGTGTTTGTCTCTAGACCTGGCATAACCAATATTCACAATTCCATTCGTATATTAATACGTAATACCGCTTAAATTCGAGATGGTTTACTCAAACCTAGTTTAGTAATTATATCGTTTCAAATTAAATGATTCATTTATATTAAATAACATTATCTACTCAAATCGATTAAACTAATAGCTTGATAATCAACTCAAATCAAGTGAAGTAATCCATTGGAATCGAGTTAAATTATTTACTCGAATCAAATTGAGGTAATCTTCTCGAATCCCTGTAGTAAATATTTATTTGAATCAATTACATTCAAATTAAACATTTCTCATAAAATTAAAAACATCACAAAAATATACTTGAATTTGCGTAATTTTCTATTCAAGCATAAAATGACTTGTTTACTTGGAATTACTCATACCCATGGATTTATGAAAATTCATGAATAATTCACAAGATTTCTAAACTACCCACCAAGCTACTATGTTAATTTTTTCAAGCAACACCCATGGTACTACACATTCATAACAAGCATCCCAATAAACTCACATGCAATAATTCCACTCTTTTATTTTTCATGCAACAATACTAACTTAATTTTATTTTAATAATAATAAATTGATATCACATGGTTACCACTCAATTAATTCCACATGCGCTAACGTGCATAAATAAGAAAGTCATATCTCATGTCAACATTCTTATTTAACTTTTCACACTCAAATAAAATAATTCTTCCTATAATCATTATTTATAAATTATCTTTGAATATTAAAATATTCATCGCTCAGGTTCATGTCTCATATTATTACTTGTAGTTAAATACTAGTTGCCAATCCTACATATGCATGTCACATGTGAATATGCTTATTACAAATATTATATTTTTATCATGTGTGTTCGGTGTTACACTTTAGATACCTAGGGTTGATTATGCATAGGGAGTGAGAGATTGGATTAATCATAGAATTAAAGTATGATGAATTAAATGGAGGTGTGCTTCTGGCATATTATGTGATTGAACTATATCTCTCAAGTTAAAAGGTAACTATTTGACCAACAATGATTTATGGTACAAAATATGGGGCAATTAGAAACAATATGCTCAAAAATTGTGTGATGAAAATAAGAATGTTAAGATAGATGTGTGGTAAAACTAAACATGATATAATTTGGAATAAGTATATTCGTGCAACGATAGAAGTAGCACCAATGGAAGATATATTAAGATACAATTGACTTAGATGATTTGAACATGTGTATAGAAAGACTAATAACTGTGCCAGTAAGAAAGAGTGTTGTGATGCTTATTGATGGCAAGGCAAGATGTATAAGTAAATCAAAATTATCTTTGAGTGAAATGATAAAAATTGATATGATAATTTGCAATATAACAAAAATATATTTCTTAGTTGAGTACAATGGAGGAGTAAGATTCACTTAGTCGACTGCACCAAAGTTTGGACAAGTTTTTGTTTAGTTGGGTTGAGTTGATTTCTCTCTTGCTTCAAAAATTCTTTTACATGTAGTCAAATTGCACATAGGTTGGAATGCTTAGATAAGTGTTTTAGAATTGCACTCGTGGGGACATAATGTGAAATCCAACAAACTTTTTGGGTTTCGAAGTTAACTTCTTTTGAGGCTATAAGTAATATAAATGGTTTCTATTTTTTTTCCAGAAGAGTTTTTTTTTTTGTTGTTTGGGGGAGGGAAGGGAGAAAAAAAGGGGGGGGTAATTATAGTTCTTCTGAATATATTCTTACTGGTTTGTATTGCTTTTGCTCTACAATGAGGGCCTGTAGGCAATCCAAATTGGTCAAGGGAAGGCAGTTAAAATGGCATCCCAAATAGGAAGCCGGAGATAACAATACTAATATGCCATCTTTTTCAGTACTAATTTTATCTTTGTAAATTAACTTCAGATGTAAAATGCGCTTCATAGCAAAGCAGCGCTAGTCTAGAGATCCTAATTGATACGTGCATACTGAAAGAACATGGTACAAAAATTATTAAAGCTGCTAACTTGAATCTCCTGCCAACACTAAAAGGAAATGTGTAGGGTTCGTCTCAGCTAGGACTTGAGTTTTGTACATCACAATTTCAAATATAAAGAGAATAGAAAAAAAAGTAACATGGTATCATCAATATGTAATTTAGATAGGAGAAATGAAATCCCTATTACTCTTCTTGGCATCACACAAGCTGCAATGATGAACAAACTCTCTTTATGCTTTAATTTTTGAGAAAGACTCCATTACGGGAAGGAAAAAAGGTCGGGTAGGAATCTCTCTCTCTCTCTCTCTCTCTCTTTTGGGATAAGTGGGATGGTAGGAATAGTTGCATTGGACCTCTATCTAGAGAGAATGTTGGACATCTATTTTCTATGTGGATTTAGTGTGCTCTCAAGTTTTGCTTGAAATTTTCCATACGTTATTATGCCTGTCAAATGTGACGTATGTTTCTCACGTGTTGCATGTATATTTGGAAGTATAGTTATCAAATCGTGTATCGGAAGGCGTATCGTTTTTTAAAAATAGTGTATTGTATCGCGTATCGTATCGTGTATCGTAAGATACGGTGCAATTTTAAATAAATAATAAAAAAATATATATACCTTTGAAAAAAAAATTATACATTTATAAAAACATAGCATTTCATTAATACTCCACCAACTATTCAAGTCATCAACATAGTCCACTAACATTAAAATGTAAAGTTCACAACCATAGTTCACTAATTCAAACTTGAAACACCATTGGGCTTTGTAAATAAATTAAAAAAATAACATTAATTAAAATTCATAAATTTTGATACAAAAAAATAAATTAAAAAATTAACATTAATTTAAATTCAGAAATTTTGATACAAAAAAAATAAAAATAAAAATTTGGCTTTGTAAATAAATTAACATCATTTCTTCCACTGTACAAGACCACATGTTTGGTAGAGTACTTGTCTAGCCCAAAACGACATCGTTCCATAAAAAATATTAAAAAAAAAATAGTATACCTAGCCCAAAATGACGTCGTTCCGTAAAAAAAAAACAGCATTTGCACGTATCGTACCGATACGTATTGTATCGTAATAACGTGTCGTGTATCGGACGATACAGCGCAAAAACGATAAAGAACTACGATTCGTATCGTTTTAGCCCTGTATCGTGACGTATCATACGATACGTATCGCGTATCGTACGATTCTAACAACTATGTTTGGAAGACTTTTTGTACTCTTAATTTTTATTTTCTTGACCCTTTTATTTTCTTAGTTTCTTAATCCAATGGGGGTTAAAATTGTTGGTTGTAAGCAAAGATACATTAAAGGTTGCATGGATGATCAAATCGTAATGAAAGTGTGGCCATTATATTTTTTAGATGATCCGATTACTAAAACCTAAATAAATTTGGACTTATTTTTTTTTATTTGATGAATTATCATTACCCTTTTGATTATGATTGATTTAGGTACTGATGAGGATTGAACCTATGCAAAATATCTCTCTCCAAACTTTTTTTATTTTATCTGGATTTTTTACTTTTTGAAATTGCAGGCATATGCCGATGCTGGCACTGTGAGTCAAAATTATGCAAGTATTCTATTGATGCTTTTGCGCCTTCGGCAGGCTTGTGACCACCCGCTTCTTGTAAAGGGATTCAATTCTGAATCTGTTGGCAAAATTTCCTTAGATATGCTGAAGAAACTTCCTAGGGATATGGCGATCGATCTATTGAATTTCTTGGAATCTTCCTTGATTATCTGTCTTGTGTGCAGTGTAAGTGTGCCCTTATCTTTATCGTTCTTTCCTTGTGTGATGTGGTGACCATTTTGCTTTTAGTTGTCAAAATAAATTCTTGGTGTAGTTTTATGCTTTCTTAGAAGCATGCAATATCTGAATGTTGTTCTGTTGCAATATTCCCTATGAGATTGTTGGTTGCCCCATTATATGCATCTATCTTGGTGAGAATTTCTGGGGGCAAGAATGTCTGTGAATGTTTTCATAGAGATGCATGAAAAAGAGTGCATATTGAAGTCTTAGCATGCTGATGTTCTTCCCATTGCCTTCACCACCTTTGGCTGTATGTAATTCCAGATCATCAACAGGAAATGATGGTTTTTAGTTATGGTCTCAGTACTGTCAATGTTGTGGAATTTAATATTCTACATTCCATTTGTTTGCACTACAGTTTGTTGCGAACTGGGTAGTATGTTCTCATCCATGAAGTGTTCCATTTACTTCTGTGTGTGTGTGTGTTAGTCACATTGAAAATGACATCTAATCCAGTCTAATTGTTCACATTTTTTCAATTGCATTCTATCATGAAATATAAAGAGGCATGGTATCTAATAGCTGTGAGGTATCTTTATGTAATACTTGCTGAACAGCTGTCCCATGAAAACATGCATGTATTTTGTTGCCGCTGTGCGATTGATGTCTTCTACTACATGTTTTAAAGGTATTCTTTCATTCCTTTTCTGGTACAAAAGAAACTCTCTTCCTCCATCGAGCCTCCCCCTCACCCCAAAACCCACCCACCAACCAAAAAGCACCTCTTCCTGAAGTGAATCCTTTTATCATAGGCTATATTTTATTAGCTAATAATGAGCCAGTCCTGCTCTACGGATAGAATGCTGGATACTAACAACTATAAAGTGTACATAAAATGGCTCACTTGTCAAAAAATAAAAATAACATAAAATGAGTCAAAATGAGACTGGTAAGATGAATGGATTACAAGACCACAAAAAGGGTTAAGAATAAATACATTTGCCAGATTGTAGAAGTAGCATCTAGTGAAGACAAGTTGAGAAACCCACTATAATGTATAAGGCACATAAAACAGAACCAGTAGAGAATAAGTCCCCAACTAAGGTAACTGGGTTCGTGTATAAGATATATATGGTGCTCTGAAAATAACAGATTTACAAGAATGTACAAAAATGTGAAATGACAATGTAGTCAAACACCTCCTTCAATCTGAGCTGGAGCTACGGATGTTCAGCTAGGTTAATAAGTGCGTGAAATGAGCTGCATATAACTGCTTGGTAAAGATGTCTTCCAATTAATGAGAAGTTGGAATATGACGAACTTGCATATCTCCAAGCACAACTTTTTCAAGAGCAAAATGATAATCAATGGCAACATGTTTACCGAGAATGAAGAATTGGATTATGAGATGAGTACGTGGCTACTATATTCTCACAAAATGCTTGAGATGGTTGTGGAAGTTGAACATGAAGATCACAAAGAAGTTGTTGAATCCAAGTGACTTCGGCTGTAGCAGCCTTAAAAGCTCGATATTCGGCCTCAGTACTTGAATGAGCAACAGTGGGTTGTTTTCTAGCTGACCATGAAATTAAGTTATTGTCAAAAAAGATGTAGAATCCCAAAGTAGAATGCCTACTATCATGACAGCTAACCCAACCAACATTGGAGTATATTGCCAACCAAGGTGTAGAGTCTCAGTACAAAGGCAGACAATGATCGATGATCCCTCTAAGATATCAAAAAATACACTTAGCAACCTGTAATTAATGTGTACAAAGAGCTTGCATAAACTGAGAGGCAAGATTAATAACATAAGTGAGGTCGGCACGTGTAAGTGCGAGGTAGAACAGTCCACCAACAAGTTGGTGATATTCAGTGGGATCATCCAAAGGCTCGCCATTAGTGGTACTCCAAACCTGTTTAATGTTGAGTGGAGTAGCAATAGGCTTCGCATCAGCTATATGATATTTGGCAGCAGTTAAATTTTTTGGGAATTTATGTCTCTCAAAACAATCTGAAACTTTGGTCAAAATATACTAACAGTCTTCCAATGCTTTTAATTTCTCCATGTAGGGGTGAGGGTTGCATGCATTGGAGAGGGTTAGAGCTTGCCCCATATCAATAAAATAACATCTCTGAAACTAATGTATAATCGGTGAGAACCTCTTCACCCATTGTCAATTGTTTGAGTTTTATTATTAGAAAAAGAATCATCATCAAAGACAAATTTTCATCTTCATATAAGTCCGCATCGATTCTCACAAATAAGCACTCATTGTTTCCATAAATATCCTTAAAAGAGAAGGGATCAAATGTATTAACACAGAGAATATTGACGTCTCAAAGGAAGTTACTTAGCTCAAAATATTTCCACACAGAAGGGGAAAAAACGAGAATCTTTGCGCCTTGCTTAATTGCCTATCGAAGTTGCGTAGCTTGAGGCCAGTTCAGGCACAAGGGGTACATCCGAAGTCACCTTGAGCTGTAGGGCAAACTTTTACAACACTGCCTATAACTCACTGCACACCCCATCCCACCAGCTAAACCCTCTTTAACAGGAATTTTTTCCGACAACTAAACTCTTAGATATATTTACCTTCAAAATTTTGTTCCAACTAGTTGGGACTAGCCACATGAATCCTAATTTGGTGTGCCGCTCTGAGTAATGATATATGCTCATTATTGTTTTTGATTTATTGAGTAATCTATGCTTCATTATTTTTTTCACTCTCCTGCTATAGCTTTCTTGTGACATTATTTGATTAGCTAAAATTAAAGTATGCTATCATCCGGCAATCTTCTTTAAACTTTCAATTATGTAATGCTTCTACAGGATCCACCTGAAGACGCAGTTGTTACTTCATGCGGCCATGTTTTCTGCTATCAGTGCGTGTCTGATTATTTGACGGGAGATGACAATATATGTCCTGCACCTGAATGCAAAGCACAGCTTGGTCCTGATTCTGTATTTTCCAAGGCTATCTTACGGAGTTGTATTTTTGACGAGCCAGATAAAAGTCCCCGGAGTCCATCTGGATTTGCTGAGAAGTCTATTGTTCTTCAGGATGAGTATAGTTCTTCTAAAATCAAAGCTGCTCTTCAGATTCTCGAGTCATATTGTAGATCAAAGGATCCTAGTCCAGAGCCATTTAACTTGGTTCGATGTAATGGAAACTCTATATCTTTAGCAAAGGAATGCTCAGAATCACAAACTAACGGACGTATAAAAGCTATTGTTTTCTCTCAGTGGACCAGCATGTTGGACCTGCTGGAAATTTCTTTGAACCAGTCTTGTATGCAATTCAGGAGGCTTGATGGAACAATGAGTCTGGTTTCTAGGGATAAGGCTGTCAAAGAATTCAACTCTGATCCTGAGGTTCGACTTCTATCTCATGGTGTGAAAATAGTTTTCAAATTCTTTGAAGCATTTGTGATTTGTTTAAGATGGGTATCTGACTTACTATTTTCTAAGGTAAGGTTCCTTGGACTCTAGTGATAAAACTCCTTCTTCATATAGTTAGGAACATAGTTGGCAACTCATGATAGGGTTCCTTGGACACTAGTGATCAAACTCCCTCTCCATATAGTTTAGGAACATAGTTGGCAACTCATGTACCATGCTAGGATCATTTTCCTAATTTCTTGTATAATTGGTTTGTACTTTGTGTGCACTTTTTTAGTCATGAGTTAGATATCAGCAAGTTGCATTCCGAAAGCAACCTACACACAAGCCCAACACTCGTACATCGTAATATCCCTTCTTCCAATTTTTATACAAAGAACAAGGACGAAATATAAATGTAAAAACCTTAAAAGCTCATCTTTTATGGTCAAACAACAAAAGTGTTCAAGTAACCTCAAACTTAAATTGTACTATCTTGCGTGAATTTTTTCGAGAAATGGGAATGGATTACAAAATAGTAAACGAAACCATTGTTAGCTTGAGTTGTATATCATACAACCTCCAGACGAAGGTTCTGTTTCAGATCCTATTTCTCAATGCTCAAATGTGTTTGAATATTTTCAATTTGATTGAAAAAAAATAGTCAAATCAGGATTAATATGATGAATCAATGTCCTATATTTTTGGGAGAGAGAAATCCTATATTTTTCAATGGCAAAGCACGTTATATAAAGTTAAATTTGAAACTATATAGGAATTGCTAGGTACACGTAGAAATTAAAACTCCATGTTGCCAGTTGGATCTTGTAACACATGACTTTTTAAAAGCACTAAACAGGAAGATAATAATAATGCTCTGGAAAAATATTTCTCATATATATATTTATTAGGATACAAACTAATCTATTTATATTGTAGAGTACGTGAGATAAAACAGGAAAGGATAAAGCTAATCAGATCCTAAAATATTGCAACAACTCTAACAATTAGCCTAGGATTCCTCTAGACTCCGT
>CM042199.1:18322189-18352189 GCA_023539305.1 Ilex asprella | reverse complement strand
CCGCGGATAATAAGTTGGACGGAACGAGACCACTGTAAGTAGTTCTAGCCACTGAGTTTAAAGCTGGTAATTTGGAATGAAAGATAGTTATCAGATGCAGTGAGAACAGGTTGCGTCCCTGATTTTTCCATAGATGAGAAAAAAAATTTCAAACGTAAAATGCCTTTATTGCTATGATACTATAAAAGCACTAAACAGGAAGATAATAATAATGCTCTGGAAAAATATTTCTCATATATATATTTATTAGGATACAAACTAATCTATTTATATTGTAGAGTACGTGAGATAAAACAGGAAAGGATAAAGCTAATCAGATCCTAAAATATTGCAACAACTCTAACAATTAGCCTAGGATTCCTCTAGACTCCGTCAACACTTTTTACAGTGATTTGATCACATCGTCCAGTGGGTAAGGCTTGCGATAGTTGCCATCATCCTCTTGTTGGTAGGGATGACAGTGGACCGAAGCGGGGGCGGGGTGTAGTCTCCATATCTGCATGGGTTCACCGTTCAATATGGATGGTCTATCTTTGGTCCAAACATGACGAGTTTGGAAGAATACTTGTTTTTTCCTGGTCCACTACCATTCCTACTTATTGGGTGAAACCATGTGCTGTCCATGGAGTTGCATGACTCCATAGACCTTCAAGAAATGAAACACTGACTTGTTTTGGAAGGGTCTTGTGGGGTTAACCCCACTAAAATGATGGAATTATTGAGAAGGATTTAATAAACGGGTTAATGTTACGATACAGATAAACTTTCTCCTAGCTTTCTAATAATATGAAGAATCTATTATTCTAACTGTCCAAATTTTTGCACCATGCCCTGCATCACCTATGTTTTTGCTTTAGACAAAAATAAATAGTAAAAAGTCTTCATTAGTATTTTATCCTCCAAGGGGTGTAGACTTTTTGTTTGTTGTACTCAGCACATGATCCTAATGCATGTCCAATTTGTAAAGACGCCCCGAATGGGGACAAATTGGCTGACAACATGTGCTTATTGATTTTGTATGTATTCTTGTATCAGTTCTTTGGAATTTGACTAGATTTATGATAAAAAAAATAACGATGATATATTTTCTTGGTTAAATTGGAACTAATCACATCAAGCCATTGTACGCTTTCATTTAATCTCCTTTTGTTAAAGAAAACTTTATGGTGTCTTTGGTAAAACTTTTAAATTTTGGATACCAATTATTTTAATTTTACCTTCTAAGTAACTGATGCTTCATTTGGGCACAACCACTATCATATATCTTGGCAACAAGTTTGCAGATTTTATTAGAAACATTAGATCAGTAACTGGATAAAATTAAGTACTCGGCTAAAAACTTAAACCACTAAACCCTTTTAAACCCAAAAATTAAGCATGAGTAAAAATATATGGGAGAATGTTGTATGAATTAAGAGTTCTATGAGGGGAGAAACATCATATTTCTCTGTCACTTGAAGTAGAGTCAAGAGATCTTAAATAACATAAAAGGGAAGAAATGGCAAAGATGTTTATGTATGTTAGCCTCGACAAAAATTATCAAATTAAAAGTTCATGCGGTCATGGAAACGCCCTGGTGTGATCCATTTTTCACAAGGGTATTGAGTAGTTGCAACTTGCAGGTGAACAATTTCCTTGGGACAAGGTAATCATGAAACCTTGGCTAGTGTATGTTGCACCTCATAGTGCATGTTGACCGAAATTCATGAACTTGGTTATCTTAGGGACAAGGATCAAAATTTCGTTTTAGTGAATTGTTTCGGTTAACTAGAAAACAGAAACGTTTTCGAAACAATGTGGAAATGTATACAAATTTTGAGAGTTTATTTTCAAAATATTCTGAAACTTTAGTCAAAATATATCGAAACAGTTTGAAGCAATGGTGGGAATATGTTGAAACATTTTAAAACATCTCTAAACAATCTGAATCACCTTGAAGCGTTAGAATTTCGATTTCATTACTGTGCCGTTTCAATCCTCTTGGAAACAGAAACATTTCGGCCGTTTCGGAACGAAATTTTGATCCTTGCTTATGGAACATGTAGTGGATATGTATAAATGTTTATATGCTTGTTTCTTTCTCTTGTTTGAAAGAAGTAGTGAATATGGAATATCGTATTCCTCTATGGAGAAAGTAGGTGGGAAGAAGTTGTGAATTGTGCGGTTCACTTTTAAATCAATGAATATCAAATTTTAAGATTTGAATGGCTAGTCCTATGTAGTTTTATTGATTATAGCTGAAATTCTGCGATTTGTTGTCTTTGTTTACTTTGGTTGAGGTATTGAGCAGTAGTGTACGCGATGTATCCTATTTAAAAAATGCACTCTGTAGCGGACAGTACATGCTTCTCTGTGATGCAATGACACCAGGTGAGATGTGAATGATAGGTATCAAGCTGTACTCAATCATACATGGGTGAAGTCACTGAAGTGTATCTTATGATTTTGAGAATCATGTTTGGGAATGGTATCTATTCACATTGCATGTAAATTTTCTAAAATTATATATTTTGTTTGTTTGGAACTATGTTGTCAATCATTGGTTGATTTAATCTTGTTATGTTACGGTTAATTTTAGTTTAGGTTTTATTCTCTATTTGGTATAACAGTCTAACATGCTATCCTTCTCACATTATTTTTCTCCTCTCCATCTATTTTCAAACCTCTCTTCTTTTCTTGAAACCCTAAAACTTTACAATTAAACTATTCTCTATTTAGCTTACTTTTTGTTGCTTAGTGACACAATCTGGATTATAATTTTACGTTTAAAACCTGCAATTTGTTGCAGGTGACTGTTATGCTGATGTCACTAAAAGCTGGGAATCTTGGTCTAAACATGGTGGCTGCTTGTCAAGTAATCCTTTTGGATCTTTGGTGGAATCCAACTACTGAAGATCAGGCCATTGATAGAGCACATAGAATTGGACAGACTCGTCCTGTTATCGTATCACGCCTCACTATTAAAAACACAGTTGAAGATCGGATTTTAGCTCTCCAGGTATTAATTTTTACTTCACTTATTGAATTTATTGTTTTTTGTTAGCTTGCCACTTAAGTGACATATACCTGATTCAAATACCTCTTCCTCATGATCTGCCTTGTGTATGGAATTATATTTCTCTTTCATTTTTCCATCTATTTATTTGCTTGAACATATCATTTCCTACACTCTCAATTAACTGATGTAATGATAGATATCAAAGGAATTGATTTCGTTCAGACACCAAGTGATAGTTCTTTTGATTGGAAATGTTCAACTTGTTGATTAAAAAGTATTACATCATAAAATCTACAAGGTAGACAAGGTGACTATTTTTCAATGCTTGATCATCATTTGCATAGTTGAAATAGCAAAATTAATATTAGGGTCAGAAAGGAGGAAAAGAGAAAGAGAAGACGCAAAGAATGAAAAGAATAATCGAATTGTGTAGGCTAGCAATATTAAGGTGACTAGAATATTACCATGCACTAATTAACTTGTGTCTACTATAGAAAATAAGAATTATAACACTCCACTCAAGTTGGAGTATAAATATAAAAAACGCCCAACTTCGAACATAAAGTACTGAAGGCAGACCCAGCTAATGGTTTGGTAAGAATGTCACTTCAACAATCACCTTGATATATGGAGTGATGATCTTTTTTCATAATAAGAAATCTCGAATGAAATGATAATCCACCTCTGTGTTTGGTATACTTATTAAATACCGGATTACTTGTGATGAAAATAGTTGCGATGAAATACTTGTGATGAAATACTGAATTACTTGCGATGAAATGACAATCCACCTTATTGTGTGTGGTATGTTTACGAAGTAAAGAAAAAACCTATAACATCTCACAAGTAATAAGTGCTGTAATACAATACTCGGCCTCTGCCAAGTAATCAGATCACCATCGACAAATGTACAATAGCCAGAAGTAGATCGTATCACTATGATTACCTATCTAGTTAGCGATAGAAAAACCAGCAACAGTTATAGATAATTGTGTAGTTTAGAGAGTTAACACAATATTAGAGAGAACTGAGAGTGGTCACAACTTAACCTACCTGTCATACATCACTTGTATTTATAGTTAACTTACAATAGTCAGAAAGACGAATACACCCTCTAATATTTACATATATTATCCTAATACCCTTAACAGTTTACACATAATACCCTAATACTCTTAACACTCTTCCTCAAGTTGGACTATATATATCATATAATTCAAGTTTGGAACAAGTTGCTGTAAGATGTATAAGACTCAATGCTTTGGTAAACATATCTGTAAGCTGATCTTCAGATTTCACAAATAGAGTTGTAATCTCCCCGACTACTATCTTGTCTCGAATAAAGTGACAATCAACCTCAATATGTTTGGTTCTCTCGTGAAACACTAGGCTGACCGCGATTTGGATAGCTGTCTGGTTGTCACAGAACAACTGTAAAGGAGGTTGAACCGGAAGCATGGTTTAAGGTCGCGGTATCTGCCCTTGACTCGGGAGCTACTGAGACACATCGGTCGCTGCGTCGCGGCACAGTATCGGCCGATATGAACAAAACACTATATAGAAGGCTTAAAAAAAATTAAAAAAATTAGAAAAAATTGTAATAAATATAAACATCATCATCTATGCATCATATCTCTAAAAGACATTATTTAACACATTAATTATTGCAAAAAAAAAATAATAAGGATGCTACCAAAAAATATTTACTATCATGTACATTCAAGGTTGATATAATTTAATTTGTAATTTTTAAAAATTATAAAAAAATATAAGTGTATATATATGGTTAACTTAATAGTTTTAAAAATGAAAATTTATTTGTAATGAAAATTTTTATTTAATTATTTAATATGTATCTAATTAAAAATTATATGCATTTTTTCCATTATGTACATTTAATTATTAAATCATTAATACTTATACAAAAGTAAACTTAAAAAGTTAAGTTCTAATTAAATTATATGATAAATATTAAAAAGTATATAATTAAAAAAATTAGACTAAAATTGAAAAAACAAAAAGAAGGAGGGGTGCGAAATTTTGGATCTATTAAGGGTAAAGCCTCACGGCTCCCGTATTTTGACACAGAACGAGAGAGAGAGGGGCAGAGCAAAGAAGAACGCTCGCTAGGTCGATCGATGATGCTGATCGATGATAATCGAAGATGCTGGGTCGATCGACGATGCTGATCGATGATGATCGAAGATGCTGATGATCGCGATGATGTTGGGTCCTTCTCCTACTGCGAAAAAAAAAGAAAATAAGAACAAATAGTAGAAAAAGATCTCTAATTTACCACAATTTTTCAGGTTTGTGTTCAATTTTGTTTTAACTTCTTATTTTATTTTTATTATGGTAAAATGGGGTCTGATTTAGGGTTTTCTCATATTTTTGCCTTTTTTTTTGGCTTTTCTGTGTTGTTTGAAAGTTGGTAGCCGATTCTGTGAATCGGCCGATTTAGACCGAGTTAAATCCGAGTTTGACCGAGTTGGCCCGAGTCAGAACCGATTCATGGTAGACTCGTGATAGTCTTATATCGTGTATCGTTATCAGATCGATGCCTGTCGAGGCGGATACGACTCGGCTGATTCGTATTCGACTTGGCCGATACTTTGAACCTTGACTGGAAGTCTAATTTCCTAGAGGAAGTGTAGTAGCTAAGTCAACTCACTCGTCGTATACGTCATTGCTATATACTCAGCCTCAACACTGGATCTTGTTATCACGGATTGTTTCTTACTTTTTCATGAGACAATATTACATGCTAGGAAAGTACAATAACTAGTAGTTAATCTTTGATCAGAAGGAGAGTCAGCCTAATCAACATCTGAGAAACCTTCCATTCTAAGATGTCCATTAGTTTGATATAACAGTCTAATACCAGAAGCACATTTAAGATATCACAGAATACGAGTAACTGCCTCCCAATATGGTACTCTAGGACATTCCATAAACTGACTTATTACACTGACTGCATAGAAAATATCTGACCGAATAAGAGTGAGATAATTGAGTTTCCCAACTAATCTGTGATACCTACCTGGATTCTCAAACAGTGCACCATCGTCCATCAACAATTTCTGATTTGGATCCATGGGAACATCAATCGGTCTGCCACCCAACAAACCTGATTCCTTTAGCATGTCAAGTACATGATATACAAATCCTCTGTTTAGATTGAGCCACCTTAATACCCAAGAAATACTTAAGTTTTTTCAAATCTTTAGTATGAAATTGATCTTGTAAGAAGATTTTTAACTGGCAATTCCCTCAGAATCATTTTTAGTAATCCCAATATCATCTACATAGACCACCAATAGAATGTATCTAGCATCCGTCTTTCTATAAAGCACAGAAGGGTCTGTTTGACATCGAAGAAGACCAAACTCTAAAATTACATTTAAAAACTTACCAAACCATGTCCTCGGTGATTGCTTCAAACCATGCAAAGATTTCTTTAATTGATATATACTCTTACCGTACTCTCCCTGAGCAGTAAACCTAGGTGGCTGCTCCATTTATTACTCTTCAACCAAGTCACCATGTAGGAAGACATTCTTGACATCTAACTGAAATAAGGGTCGATCAAGATTAGCAACTAAAGAAATCAAGATACAAACAGATGAATTTTTGGCAACAGGAGAGAAAGTTTCCTCATAATCAACAACATAGGTCTGAGTAAAGCCCTTTGCAAGTAGCCAGGCTTTGAGACGTTCCACAGAACCATCTGGATGAAATTTAACTGTATACACCCAACGACAACCAACAGTTCGTTTACCAGGAGGTAAAGGAATGAGATCCCAAGTCTCATTATGATGTAAGACATCTATCTCCTCGTTCATAGCTTTCCTCTAACTAAGGTCATATAATGCATCTTATAAGTGTTTAGGAATAGATATAACAGATAATTGAGAGGTAAAACAAGAAAAGACAAGAGACAAGACATCCTATGAAACAAAATGAGTAATGAGATGATTAGTAACACACAAACGAGTACCTTTTCGAAGAGCAATAACTAAAAAGTCTTGAGCAGGTGCCGAAAAATATGGAATAAATTCCTCAAACGTAACATCGACACTAGTAAAGTATTGTCGCAGAGAAAGACTATAACAACGATACCCCTTCTGTGTGCGGGAGTATCCAAGAAATATACATTGGTTGTTTGAGGGTCAAGTTTATTAAACTTAGGACCCAAATTGTGTACATAACAGACACATCTAAAAATCTTCAGAGTTAGAAAAAATAAAGACTTACCAGGAAAAATAACAGAATATGAACTTTGCCCATTTAACACTGAGGATGATATATGATTAATAAGATGATAAGCAGTAAGAACATCATCCTTCCAAAAATATCGTGGAATATTTATCTGGAATAATAGAGCACGTGTGACTTCCAACAAATGACGGTTCTTGTGTTCAGCTACACCATTCTGTGGAGAGGTGTACGCACAAGAAGTTTGATGAATAATGTCAGTTTTACTAATATATGCTGACAAATGATAAGATTCATATTCCTGAGTATTATCAGAATGTAAAATACATATACGACAACCATATTGAGTTTTTATTTCCTTGCAAAAAGTCTCAAATATAGAGAATAATTCAGAACAAGTTTTCATCAGAAACAACCAGGTCACACGAGATTAATCACCCACAAATGACACAAAATAAGGATATTTATTCGATGAAATATTGTTTATTGGACTCCATCAGAATGTACCAACTCAAATGGACTAGACACACGATTATTGACTCTAGACTGAAAAGACATGATGCTTACTAAGTTGACAAGCTTCACAAGACAAAGACGATACAAAACTAAGACTGGGAACTTGGCGTTTCAGATTCTGGAGCTGATGTCCAAGACGACAATGCTATTGAAAGGAGATAACGAGGTCTGTAGAGGCCGAGTAGGTGAATCAAAATCAAAGTAATATAGGCTACCAACTTTATGTCCTGTACCAATCTTCCTCTTTGTCTTGAGATCGTAAAAGACACAATAAGAGGGATAAAATGTTACAGAAGAATTGAGAGAATGAATAATTTTACTAATGGAAAGTAAACTAAAAGGAAACTGAGGAACAAATAACACGAAAGATAGAGACATATCAGGATTGAAGTGAGTAGTTCCCAAACTTGAAACTTTAGAACAAGCACTATTAGCAAGAGTACCACTACGTATGGAAGTAGTAGACCGATAAGTAGAAAAAAGATCAGACACACCAGTCATATGGTCAGAAGTGCCAGAGTCTATGATCCAGGGACTGCGAATGGATGACAATAAACAAGGTGAAAACAATACCTGACTGGGCAAAAATAGCAGTGGAGAAAGATGGAACAACTTGCTGGGCTAAGAACTGAGCATACTCCTCTCGTGTAATAGTAACCAACCTAGTGCCTAGTGGAACTGACCAAGATATAGAAGCAACAACATCTTGCTTGGGTTCTATAGCAGTGCAAAAGAAATAACTAAATCATTGAACCGGACAAGAATTACCTACTGTATTGCTAAACCGAAGAACAAAAGGTTGCTGGGTCACCAAACCGGGCTGGAGAACCTAGTTGAAGCACTAAATCGGACCAGAAAAGTCTATTGAACCACTGAACCGGGCCAGAGAAGTCCACTAGACCGCTAAATCGGTTACAAAACAAATGGAACCTGCCTGAACCGGTCTAAAAATTGATTGAACCAGGCCTAAACCGGTCTGAAATTGACTGAACTGATCTAAAATTGATTGAACCGGACTAAACTGACCACTGGACCGCTGATCTGTACTAGAACAAGCTTCTAAACCATTGAACCAGTGTAAAATCGGTCGGAAGAAAGGTGAACCGGTCTGAGGAGAGCTAAACCGATCCTAAAGAGAGGTGAACCGGTCTGAGGGAGGCTGGAGCGAGGGATGGACCATAGGTTGGTTAAAAAAACTTGGGCTTGGGCCTAAGTGAACTTTGGATTGCTTGGCTTTGAAAATTTTTTAAGCTCGTAACCCAAGAGCAACTGATTCGGCTCAAACCAAGACCTACAACTTTGTCTTGTCCACTGCGAGGGTCTCAACAGAAACCCTAGCTTCCAACGGAGCCTTACACCAAGCTCGCAGAGCAACACAGAGGACCCTTTACTACGACTACAACACAGCGACAACCACCACCACCACCTCACGCCACACCGCCATCGATCACAACGACAACAACGTTTGTGATCTAACAAAGCAATGAACTCAACGAGAATCAGTCTGACGACGGTGTACCGCTTCACACCATCTTCGGCGACCACCGAAACACCAAAGAGATGATTCTCGTCAACGTACTAACATCAAACACAATCCACAAGCACCAAATCTAATCACACAGACAACCACAAACTTTACCGATTACCCACAACACTATACCATGGTCGTAGGTTGCAGGAACTAACAGACAAGCGGAGGAGAAGGTTAATTGCAGATTTTGGATCAATATAGTTGCTCTGATACCATGTTAAGTTTAGAGAGTTAACACAATATGAGATAGAACTAAGAGTGGTCATAACTTAACTTACTTCTCATATATCACTTGTATTTATAGTTAACTTACAATAATCCGAAAGACGAATGCACCCTCTAATATTTGCACATACTACCGTAATACTCTTAATAATTTACACATAATACCTTAATACTCTTAACAATAATAATGAATGATATAATAATCCTTTCTCGCAAGCCCTTTTCAGATATTGAAGTACATGACAGACTACCTCCCAATGAGACTTACGAGGGGCATTTATGAAATGATTAATCATACCAATAGCATATGTAATATCAAGCCGTGTAATTGTAAGATAAATTAGCTTACTAACCAACCTCTGATAATGCCTTATATCATCAAAAAGCTTCACTACTTTTAGGATCTACCTTAATTGTAGGGTCCATTGGCTTATCAGTTAGGCACGCACCAAGAGTATCAGTTTTAGATAGTAAGTCTAGTACTAATAATGCTTGCAAAAGACCAACGAATGCAAATTGAATGATCAAAGAAGGAGAAGGAAAATAGATAAGAGGGGGGCATTAAGGTTTTTTTTTTGCTGCCATTAATGGAGTTAGCTGTTTATTTGGGTCAAAATTACATGGGGTTGTGTTGTTATATTTGAAACATACATGGGTGAAGTGTAATAAGGTCAAACCACAAAGGGGTTAAAAGAAGTTTTCTATTTCATCTTAAGCAAATACAATATTCAGGATAGATTGAGATTCTCATGTGATTGTTTGGGTGACAACTCGAAACCAATGGAAATATATTTTTCAAGGACGGTTTCCTTCTCACAGTGTATTAAATTCATTGTTGTGTGTGTGAAGGGGTTACATACCCTTATTGTTATTTTCTTTACTGTATCAATTATCCCCTTCTCATAATGCTCAAATTGCTCTATTTTGTTTTTCACTTGTCCCATGAGTTGAAACTTTGATTTATGTAATTAATGAAATGTAGGTTATTGAGTCATTATGACAGTTTTTAATAAAAGAGGGTGATCTATTCTTTCATCTGTAATGTTTTTCCATTATTAAAGAGTACTTGGTTTCTTTTCAGGAAAAACAAAATATAAAACTTCCAAATATAATGAAAGATGTGCCTTTGGTTGTAAGTCCAACACTCTTCACGTTTTATTTTATTTTATTTATATTTAAAGACAAAATCCAAACACAATTGGTTCACTCTGGAGTATGGGTTGTCCAAAATCTAGCTAGTCTAAAGTGGTTGTAGTGCATCTGTTGCTTAAACAATCCTATTAAGTATTTGGCCGATCAAGTGTTTAGCTCTCCAGTTCCACCAATCAATTGTCTGGGCAGATAACTACTACGCATCATGTCATTGACTTTTGGTTTTGCTATAACATAATTTTCTCGAGAAAATGAGCTTAGCTAGAGGTAGATGATGAGATAGATGAGTGCACTTCCAAATTAACTGACCAGGAAGTGAATGGAATACATGACTGGGAGGAACAACCAACAAGAAGAAGATGGGGGAAAGTTGGCTACTTGTTATGTGACTATTCACACTCGAGTCCAGCATCTAAAAGGGAGATAAATTGGCGCAAGTATGAAAGACACGAGATATACCTCAGTAGCAATAGTCAGACCCTAAGAAGCCAGGGTTGACATAAGTATATCGAAGTGAGAAGTGATAACATCCATATTACTCTGCTAAAAAGGAGCAGTAATAGGAGCAACGATAGTAGGTGGTGGTACAATAATCGCACTTACGCGAATCTCTCCGGTTTGCATTGATCTAGGGCGTCCTAACAACGATGGTCCAAGCGTTATCCACCCCAGCCTGAGGGTCTTGAACAAGACCCTGCAGCAGTTGCAAGGGTCATTTGGTTGGCTTGAGGAGTCAAGGTTGCAAGTGGAAGTGATGCAATACGGATGCGGTAATCATGATGCTCAATCATCGCATAAACCTCATAAAGAGACAGATGCCTCCTCGTCAACAAGATCTGGGAATGAGGTCTCACAAACTCATCTCGAAGCCGCATAAGAAACTATGAATTCTATCTTCCTGTTCTCGAGTATGCAAGATTGTCACTCCCTCTAGCTCTATCCTTATAATAGTAGCAAGAGAACAGAGAGTCTCATAATCAAGTTAGTGTTTGGTCAAATAGCCATAATAATTTTAAACTGTCATATCTTCGTGCCGAGCAGATAAGAGTTTTTGAGAAAGCTCATAAATACGAATTCCATGTCCTGACTGAGAATATATTTTTGATAATGCGCTCTATAGTTTTGGAACAAAGTTATGAAACTGGTGAATTCTACAAATAGATGGCTCCATCAAGCTAAATAACCATCTAAGAATAGTGCAGTTCTCAGAGAACCATACAGAATATCCAGGGTCGTCATCAGCTGGTCTTAGGTGAGATCCTGTCAACTAATCAAGTTTTCCTACACGGCCTAAGAAAAGTTGGAATGAGCGTGACCACTAAACAAAGTTACGACCATTCAACAACTATGCCGTAACCTTCTGAGAGATCATACCCAACATTACCGGTAATGCAATTGTGCTAGTAGGTACTGTATATTGTTCAAACATAAAAGTGGGAGAATCAGGCAGTACATTACAGGTGGAAATACTACCAGTAAGGGTCTCAACACTAGGGGTCTCAGTGGTTGGAGTCTCAAGTTCCTCAGTAGTAGCCATATCAACAATAATATGTGGGCACCCATGACAGAAATGCTTTAAGATAAATAGAAGGACAAAATAAAGGAGAATAATATACCTCTAGTTGAACAGTAATGATAGATAAAGAAGGTTTAGAAAGTTCTTAAATAATTAGGTCACGGTACCCAGAAATCTTATAAATATATAAGTGATCTATGCATTAAAAACAAATCAACAGAGAAGAGGATCCAACCCCCTTAAAAAGGTCTTAGATGCTGCAACTTTAGGAAAAAAAAGTCATTGGCACGAAGAGATGGCGTCACTGCTGGGTGGGTTGTTGGGTGGCTTGCTGCTGGGTTAGATAGTGGGTTGGGTGGGGACTTGGGTTTGTCAGTGGAGTTGCTGGGTTTGGGTGGGGACTTGAGTTTGTCGGTGGAGAGAAAGATGATGGAATTGCTGGGTTTGTCGGTGGCTGTCGCTAAAAGTGGGATGGTGAAGCTGCTGAAGGTGGATGGCTTGGTAGTCGACTATGGATGTTGCTTAGTGGCAGGGGTGGCGCTGTTGGGCAATGGGGTGGTGGCTGGTGGTTGTTGGTCTAGTTTGATGGCAAGCTATCGTTGGTGGTGGCATGTGGCTGAGGTGTCATTGGGGCTGGTCTTGTGGTAGGGTGTGGTTGGGGTGTCGCTGGGGATTGTCTGGTTTGGTTGCTGTCGGTGGGTGCTGTCTTTGGTGGCGTGGCATGGTGGTGGTAGGTTGTTGGAACGTGATGAAGGTTAGGGTTAGGGTTAGGGTTAGGGTTAGGGTTAGAGATGGAGGTTAGAGTTTTGGCTCATATACCAACTAAAGATATCTATGAGTCAAAAAAGGGATACAAACTAAATGTAGAACTTCGTATATATAGTCAAACAATAGTATAATATGCCTTGAATATCCCTCTAGTCTAAAAAACCATAATTAATAAGACTGTAACTCAACACAATTAACCGTCTAGGCCCCTCGAGCAATCTTCAAGACTTTATACCCAAGACACTTGGAAAACACATGCCAATGTGAGTTTTCTTGATTACAAAACTAGATCTTCTCCAATGTGTGAAGTTGAATGGGAAGAATCAAGATGGTTTGATGAGTTTCCTTTCCTCTATTTTTTCTTTATTTCTTGGGAAATTTAGATCTACTCGACTTGTCTTTTGACTTGGAGGACTAAACTCCTCTAGCGTTGACATATTTATAAACTTTTTTGCAAAGTAGACTAGGTTTTTTTTTCTTCCAAATAAGGTGATTCAAATTCATCTCCCTCTTTTGTGATAGAGCTTAAAACCACGCCCTTCAACTTCTTGGGAGGTTGGAGATTCATCTTTAATGTCCAAACAAACCCAACTAGGCCTTCTATCAACACCTTCTCTAGATTAACTCCCGTTTCTAAAGACGTAACTTAGCATGAAACTTCTTCGGTAGAGATCCCAAGATTTTTCATTTAATCGCGGAGTCATCATACCCAAAGTAAAGGACAAATTGACTATGTTATGAAAGAAAACACAATCTGCGGTGGATCGTCCCTCACGATGAAATACGTGGGATTAAGACACATCCCAGAGGTAGGATAATTCGTTAATCCAATTTCAAGATTGAACCAAGGAATAAAATTTTGTTTCGAAATGGTCGAGACATCTGAAACCTTTTTGTTTCCAAGGAGACTGAAACGAAAAAGTGATGGAATTGAAATTTTAATTTTTCTAGGTATTTTATAACGTTTCGAGATGTTTTTGTAATATTTTAATGTATTTGCACAATTGTGTCATAATGGTTCAAGGTATTTCAAGATATTTTGATATATTTCTACTAATGTTTTGAAAAAATAATTTTGAATTTTTTTTATTATGTTTCCAAAATAGGTTAAAACGTTTCCGAAATATGTCGAAACATTTTCATTTTTTAGGTGACCGAAACAATACACCGAAATAAAATTTTGGTCCTTGGATTGAACACTAATTTTAAACTCACCACAATAATCTTTTCTTATCCAAAAACCCAACCAAAATACCAAGAATAGTCCAAAAACCCCGTCATGTAGATTGATGTAATGAATATGCCAATTAATTGATTAACACTAAATATTCCTCAATAATCCCAACCAAGTCAAACTCACTAAAACTATTTTTAGTGATTGAAAGATAAAACAATCAAACCATCAAACACATGGTGCGCATATATGCATTAGTTGCAAGTATATAAGCAAATTAAAATCAATAAGAGAAGCAATTGTAGATGTGGAAACTCAATTGGAAAAAATCATGGGGAACCACTCGGGGTTCACCAAATATTCGAGTCTTATATCTCTAGGTTAATTTAGAAGTATTCGAGTCTTATATCTCATTCAATAACATTGTTAGATACTTCTTTCAATAGATCTCTTAACTGAAAGTACCTCTTCGATGTGATGGATAGCTTTACTTGAACTTCTCCATCGTAATAAATTATTTAGACCTCGAGCAAATTTCTCTATCAAGATCCTCGGAAATCAAAATGCACACTCGTCAAAGTGAGTTTTGGTGAATCTCCAAATAAGGTTTTCTTCTTTAATGTGTGAAGTTTGATTAGTCTCAAGACAGAAGCCGTAGATGACTTCTCCTACTAGTAGGCCTGGAATTGGGGGCCAAGTAAACCAAAATTTGTGAATGACCGCTCAAGAAGTGGAAGAGCGGTGAGGGGGTGGTTGTCACTGGAATGAAAAAAGATCCAACCAATCTAGCAGAGTAGGGATCGCTATAGCTACGTCCAGACTGCTCAAGCTATCTTAAGATTGCTTGAATGGTCTAAGATTGACTCAGAAGGTAGTCTCTGTTGCCCAACTTAATAGTCTTTCTCGATTTTATCTCTAAGTGTTCAAAGACCGATCTAGCTGAAGACAAGCAAGCAAAAAGTGGTCCCTATAGGTTTTAAAGTCGAAAATTAAGGAAAAATTTGTCCTCTTCAGCATTGAAGAGTATTGCTCAAGTAGGGTTTGATAAACGACTCAAACTATCAGTTCAAAATATATTTAAAGTTTAAAAAATATTTTTAATAAAAACACTAGGAGTCATTTCCGACTAAATTGTCAATTCCATTTTATTTACCTCGATCATCTTAAGTCTAAAATTAAATTAAGAGATCTAGGTCTCTAAGATCATTATCTTTGTCTTAAGCGAAGGTGCTTTGCAGTGGCCTTGATATGACATTGTAGCCTAATCTCTTTCTCTTTCTTATCGCTTACGGATCTTGATCTTTGAAGTTTGATGATTATGGAATTTTGTTGAGAATACATAAGAATTCATGAAATTAGCAAATTACAAACATGATCCTAACAACCTATGTCACTTAATCTACATGTATACTATAAATAAAAAGCTCTTACCATGGAAAACTTGTGTTTTTCTCTTTTATCCTTAACTAATTCTTTAATACCATTTTTATCCTTAGATATTGTCCATCTTAAGATTATAGGACTACTTTTACTCCACTTAATGCACCTTTAAAAAAAATAGATTATTTCTCTGTCGTTAGTGCAACCTGCAAAAAATCTAAGTGATCACCATTCATTGCGCCTTCTGCAAAAAATCTGTTCGTTTTATCACAATCATTGCCCTTCTGTATCTAATTCAACTTTTCGATTAACTCTACAACGATTGCAACTACTGATTCATTGAATAAACTTTTACTACTTTAGATCTATTGTAACTTGTGTAATTTTTATACTCGATATTTAATCTCCATTAAATATTTTTACTATAGTACACTATTATTAATTGGAATTGAACCGTTGCAAAAACCACATGGTTTATCATTCCAAACACCTCTCAATCAATGTTATGTAACCATAATAAATAATACTTGTTCACTTTTTGTCTCTACCTCTTCCCTTTTCACTTGATAACTCTTCTATGGGATTATAACAACGAAAAATAGTTAACATCCTTACTGGTCTTAATCTTATCAATACTAAAGCCTATATATGATTAATATTTTCAATACTAAAGCCCATATAGTCTTTAATATTGCTAATCAAGATAGAAAAAAAATTATGGATGATGGATCCCCAAAACATATTGAAAAAGTGAGTTTTTTTCAATGGAACAGGGTTGTCTTAAGCTTTGCAATCATACTGGAATCCAACTAATTTCTTGGATTCATTTCCAGTCTCTTGGGCAAGATTTATGCTTTATTTTCTCTACAAGAAGATTTGTGGGGTGAAATTGTTAATTGACCATATGTCAACAGGACGTAATAGGTTGTGGCTACTTTCTTGGGTGAGTGTTTTCTTCACCCTTTGTGGACTTATAATACTCGTGCTGTAGCTGTGATGCCAGTTTTTTGATTACTGTTGTGAAGAAAATTATTTATGGCGCAATTGTGTTCCTAGGCTGCAACCATAGAACCAGAAAAACTATTTATAATCAATCAACTTCTATATATACTTACAAATAGCAATAAGTCAAGTGAGGTTAAGACTGTGGTCTCTCATTAGGTCACCTATTCTGGGAGAAGGTTTCATTTGATGCTTGATCAAGACTATGACAGAATGAATGAGGGAGATTTGGATGACAGATAAGGCCAAATGTGAAATGTGGTTAGGATAATACTATGGTATCCAAAGTTTATTTTTTGGTATTATAATATAAAAATAATTTCTGTCTTATATCCTTTTTAAAATAAAAAAACTATTTATAGTCTTTGATCATGAAACTTGTAAAATAAAGATATTAAAATAATGAATATTTTCACCGAAAACTTCCTACTCGTTACCATATGTAGTTGAAATAAACTACTCAGTTGTCATAACATGCACTTTGGCGGGCAATACCCTTGCAATTGTTCATAATTTATGTTTTTTATGTTGTGTTAGACCCATTGAATGGGTTGTAAAATTTATGTACAGTTTAGTTTTATTTTACTTTTTGTGTAAGTTTTTATTAATAAGGGATAATTTTTTGTCAAATTGATGGGTTTATTGAGTTGTTTAAGGTTTGAACTTTGGTAGTAATGAAATGAATTATTTAGGGTATTTATTGTTGGTGGGATTGTGATTTGAAATGAGTATGGGTGGTTAATTACTATTCATGGATTTGTTAAGGGCTTATTTTTAACAAACACACAAAAAAATTCGGATCTTTTGTAATTTCATTGTTATTTTATTTATTTTATGTATTAAGTTACCATAATTCAAAATTTAACTTTGACGTTAGTTGAATTTAACTCTTTAATTTGTTTCTTCCATGGCAATACATGATGACATTTTTTTCGGTTAAGTATAAATATTATTTCCAAAAAAGAAGATACATAATATAATTCAAATCACATGGTATGGTTAACAATTCTGTAGTTAATAGCACAAAACAGTTGGTCTACCAGTAAAATAAAACTTACAGTTCAAGAGACTACTTCTTGATAGCTAACACGTCATGACTTGTTAGCTATTGCATAGCGATGAATTTTGATTGCTAACTTAGTTATGAAGAGTTGAAGTTTTTTTTGCATATTTACCCGTTTGTGAATGTTTTTTTTTTTGGTAAGCCCGTTTGTGAATGTTGTTGAAAAAGTAATTATAAAAATTATTTTTTTGAAAGGTATAATTATAAAAATGCTTGAATAAGGTAGAAAATTGATACGAATATATCGTCTAATTTGCAAATAAAATAAAATACAAGCATTACCGTGCAAATGGTGCATGGGCAACGCATGTGTGTATTAGCTAGTATAGTATAAAAATCATTAAATGTTTCATTCTCTTGGATCCTAAAAGTCTTGAAATTAAGAGACGTACCTTTGTAGGCGAGATATCTTTACTAAGGGTGTTCCTTCGTGGGAAACTTCTTAGATGTCCCATACATAATTGGTAGTCTCTCAAGTAGAGATCCTCTAGAACTCGTTTGATGTCACGACATTGAATATCACATTTAAGCTTTTCAAGTTCCACCCAGCAGACTTGGACTCGTTTTTAGACCAAGTCTTTAGGGGTTTTGGTCCGATGACCGAATGACTACATTCAATAGTAGTAACTGATGTGAACCCCAATCGACTTGCTTTGAGACCCAACAACAATATTGGAAATACAACCCAAGAAAGCCAAACTCATGTCTATTTATTGGAGAATCTAAACCCGTTGAGAACTCGTGTCAAGAACATAGATTATATTAAAATCTAGACCCATTGAAGAACCCGTCTCAAGAACCCAGATTACAAGTAGAAACGCCACAAAGGTTATGATCTACCTTTGATAAGTTTAAAAGTTCAATCAAGAACAAGAGGAGTAAACTCAACTCAATTCATAATCAAAATTCATTATGTATTGTCTCCCATCTTTCATTGATTAAAAGCCTATTTATAAGGCTAGTCATTACAAGGAAACAAATCTTAATCTAATAAGGAAACAAATCCTAATCTAATAAGAAAACAAATCCTAATCTAAATAGGAATAACTAAAGACTAAAATTTGTGACCTTTATCTCAAAAATCCCCTTGAGTGAATAGTGTCACGGGTACTGTAGCATGAACAGTACCATGCTACAGTACTTATTCTAAACCCTAGTCCAAATAAAATAATAAGACATGTGGGCCAAACATTCTCAAACCCACTTATTCTAAACTAATAATAAAAATTCTTTAAATAAATTGAAAGCCTTAATAACAAAAGATCCTATCTCTAAGCCATGTCTTCATGTCTTCCATAGCATGAATCAAGTGGATCAAAATTGGTTTTCCTTCTTTCAAGCCCATCTGGAGTGTTGGGCTCTTGCTAGCTTCATCCCAAGTGGATTTCACCAATCCTTGCAATGTTTTCTTGATCTTCTTGGTTATTGATCTTGTAATTGGCCCATTTGGACATGCAAAGGATCTTTAAGTGTAGGCCCACCTTAGTTCTCATCATTCCCCCTTTCCTTAAAAAGATTCGTCCTCGAATCTTCATTGACATTTTAAGGAGAAAGATCAGAAACATTTAAGGTAAAAAAAAATTCGAATTTTCTCCTCCTTTTTCTTTCTCTGCTCTTCTTTTTTTTCTTCTGTTTTTTTTTGTAACCAACTGATTTGATAGCAAACTAGATAGTAAACATTTGAAAAAACCCTAAAGATAACTCAAACCCTAGAACAATGAAAAAAAAAAAATTTTGGCAGCCACACAAAATCCTAAGAATTTTGGCAGTTTTTTTTTTTGTAGCCCTAGAACAATGAAGCCCTTGAATCAATTATGCTGGAAATAAAAACAAAAAGAGATAGAATATGACCTGGTTGGAAGCCTTGCTTTGATACCAAATGATGTGAATCCCAATCGACTTGCTTTGAGACCCAACAACCATAGTTATCAAATCGTGTATCGGAAGGCGTATCATTTTTTAAAAATAGTGTATCGTATCGTGTATCGTATCGCATATCGTAAGATACGGTGCAAATTTAAATAAATAATAAAAAAATATTTATACCTTTGAAAAAAAATCATACACTCATAGAAACATAACATTTTATTAATACTCTACCAATTACTCAAGTCATCAACATAATTCACTAATATTATAATGCAAAGTTCACAACCATAGTTCACTAATTTAAATATAGTTTATGAAAATAGGATGCCGGTGATGCCACTGTTTCACAAAATTAAAATTAATCAAGATTCAGAATTTTTATACAAATATATATATTTTTGTATAAAACGACGTCGTAAAAAAAAAAAAAAGATATGTATACTATTTTCAAGCATGTATATTTTTTGTATATATTTTCACAAAAAAAAGAAGATATGATATGTTTGAATTAGCATAAAACAAAGTCGTAAAAAAAAAAGAAGTTTTTGCACGTATCGGGCGTATCGTACCGATACGTATCGTATCCTAAAAACGTATCGTGTATCGGACGATACGATGCAAAAACGATACATAATTACGATCCGTATCGTTTTAGGCCTGTATCGTAACGTATCGTATGATACGTATCGCGTATCGTACGATATTAACAACTATGCCAACAACAATATTGGAGAAACAACCCAAGAAAGCCAAACTCATGTCTATTTATTGGAGAATCTAAATCCGTTGAGAACTCGTGTCAAGAACATAGATTATATTAAAATTTACACCTATTGAAGAACCCGTCTCAAGAACCCAGATTACAAGTAGAAACGCCACAAAAGTTATGATCTACCTTTGATAAGTTTAAAAGTTCAATCAAGAACAAGAGGAGTAAACTCAACTCAATTCATAATCAAAATTCATTATGTATTGTCTCCCATCTTTCATTGATTAAAAGCCTATTTATAAGGCTAGTCATTACAAGGAAACAAATCCTAATCTAATAAAGAAACAAATCTTAATCTAATAAGGAAACAAATCCTAATCTAATAAGGAAACAAATCCTAATCTAAATAGGAATAACTAAAGACTAAAATTTGGTACTCTTTCTCTCAATAATCCCCTTGAGTGAATAGTGTCACGGTACTGTAGCATGAACAGTACCATGCTACAGTACTTATTCTAAACCCTAGTTCAAATAAAATAATAAGACATATGTGGGCCAAACATCCTCAAACCTACTTATTCTAAACTAATAATAAAAATTCTTTAAACAAATTGAAAGCCTTAACAACAAAAGACCCTCTCTCTAAGCCATGTCTTCATGTCTTCCATAGCATGGATCAAGTGGATCAAAATTGGTTCTCCTTCTTTCAAGCCCATCTGGAGTGTTGGGCTCTTGCTAGCTTCATCTCAAGTGGATTTCACCAATCCTTGCAATGTTTTCTTCATCTTCTTGGTTCTTGATCTTGTAATTGGCCCATTTGGACATGCAAATGATCTTTAAGAGTAGGCCAACCTTAGTTCTCATCAGTAACGGTAAGAGGGCTCCAATCTTCCGACACTAACAACACCACTCGCTCGCCTATTGACTTTAGAAAATCCCTTATTCAAGCTTATCATTATGTATAATTAGACCCATTGAACAAAGGTGGCCTCGAAATCGAATCTCCCTCTTTCCGAGAATCCATTGATAATCAATCAGTTGTTGTTATGAATCTCAATCAACAAAAATTAGGTTAAATAAGCAAATATTCAATGAATACTTACAATGTGCCTAAATACAATTCTCAAGACAGCCATGCTTTGATACCAACTGGGAGAGAAGATCTGATATATATATTCCCTCATGATTATAAACGTAAAATTACTAAACACAACCTAAAGGAAAGTGAATAAAGGCTCGAATAATCACCAATTTAAACCTAGATCACCACAATTACCAATTATTAAGTCAATTAGCCAATTAAGTTCTTTAACCTCTTTTATCAACAAACCTAACAACTCGTCATGTGAATTTGATATATGACTTGTCAATTGATTAAACAATCACCAAATTTACCACAACAATGATCCCACCACCAAGCCAACAATTCACAAAACCCAAATTGATGACTAACTTAAATAAATCAATTAAAGTGACAATTCATCAAACATTGTGTGTGCAATTGCAAGTGTGCGTTTGTGTGTGTGAAATTAAAACAATTACCAAGAACATCCACAACACAAGCAATTCTTTGATGTAGAAATCCTTTTTAGGAAAAACCGCGGAACTGATCCCGGTTTACCTAGAGCTTAATCTACTAAACTCAAAGTCAATTTGCAAGTACTTGAGTCTTATACCTCAATCAATTTTCATGGTTGGATGTTTCTTTCTGTTGTAAATCTCTCCTTTAGAGTCCCACCGAAGTTATGAGGAGCTTCACTTGGATGTACTCATGACAAGGAATTGCTTAGGTCTCTTGAGGAATCTTTAAGGCTTTCATACCCAACACTTTCGGAATGTATACACCAACGTGAGTTTTGTTGATCACCAATTCGATTTGTTTCTCCAATGTAAAAAGTTGAATAGGAAGGATCAAGATAATTTTGCTCAATGTTTTACTTGGATCATGGGTCAATTTGGTATGTGGTACGGATAAAGGTACACGATAAGACATTTTTTGAGATACGCAGTACGATGAAGATATGTTTAGCTGTTAAGTTCTTTCGGGTCGCAATTTATTTTGGCACTCTTATTTAGATTATTTCACTAGTATACAACATTATGTATCATAGAACATCCATAAATACGTAGTTAATTACTGTTTATCTTACATTTGTGCTCGATTTTCTATTATCTAAAATAATATATAATTACAAATTTATATATATGTAGTCAATTAATATGTATTTTATATTTGTGCTGCAAGTTTAAAAAAAATCGATTTAGGGTTTAGTATTACAATTTAAGGTCATACATGTTGATGATTTAGATCGCGAACCTCGTTTGAGATCGTTGTACTCAGATCGTTGGTCGTCAGGGGTTTAGTAAATTCTGGTAACTATTTCGCTTTTGGATCTTAGGAATCTAGGATTATTCTTGAAGCTCTCTAGAAGGTATTCGGTCGTTTCTATAGCTTATAGGGGCTTACTTCCCAACTTTTGTTGTATAGGTCCAGAATAGGGTTTATTTTGGGGACCAAGTAAACTAAAATTCGCGAACTACCACTCAAGCCGTCAGAGAGCGGTCAGTGGGTGGTTGTCACTGGAATTAAAAAAGTGTTCAAAGTAGATTTGGCAAGTAGGGATCACTCGAGTGGCCTAGGTGCAATCTCTACTGTCCAAATCATCAACCTCTCTCAATTTTATTCCTAACTATTCAAAGAGTGCTCTAGTCGAAGTCAAGCGAGCAGAGGGCGATCAATACTAGTTTAGCAAGAAACCAAACAAAAACTAGACCTATTGGGCACTACGGAATATTGTTCAAATAGGAATCAATACATGACTCATTCTATGTTTTTAAAACATATTTAAGGTTTTAGAAAATCTTTTTCATGAAAAGCCTAAGACTCATTTACTAATAATTCCAAATTCATTTTAACCTAATTATTCTAAGTCTAAAATTAAACCAAGGGTTCTAGGTCTCTAAGTCATTACTTTTGTCCTAAGCTTTTGAAGGTGCATTGGAGATTGCTTGATTTGACTTTGACGCTTGAACTCCTTCTTCCTCGAAGCTTTTGGAACTTGATCTTTGAAGCATCATGAACATGTATTTAGATTGAGATTTACAATAAGACTACGAAATTAGCTAATTACAATCAATTTTCTGTATTTTCTATAATTTTCACGTTTTCTGAGCATGTCTTGATTAGTGTTCACGAATATTATGGCTTAAACTCTTAACCTTTCTTTGATTTGGCATGTGATATGGCTGATGTATGTTGGCCTCCAGATGAACAATTTGTCATTCTATTGGGTTGAATATGCTGTTAATTTCTCCCCAACCTATGCTACGAGTGTCCTTGTTTCTTCCAAATTTTATCTCGCCCCTGTTATCTTCCAGTATGTTGTACTTCGTTCAACAGTCCATTGACACTGATATGAGAGTTGCACTGATGTCCCTTTAATTGATAACATTAAATGGGAATGAAGTAGACAATCTGTGTCAAAACTCCAAAGGCCGAATACATCACATGTAGGAGTATGCCAGGGTTTCGAAAATTCAAAAAGAAAATATTCAACCTTAATACTAGTAAAAGTAGATGGTAGTCCTGTCTTACCTAATGGCAAAAGCAGTTTTGTTCTTTATTACATCAAGACCAACTATTTTACTTGTTTTTGTTAATTGTAATTTGGGTGGACGGGCCCATTCTATGAATCACTTATTGATACGCTTCAAATTGGCCCCCATTATTGGTCGTGGTGTCACTTGTGTGTCAATGGCAAGGTCTGGATCGCTAGGGTTGAGGGGACTGAGGAGAAGTCAGCACAAGGGGCTTGTGTCCATACCCATGCAAGAAGATGACATGGATCCTAATATATTTTCTCCTGTTCTTCCTCTGACGTTCATCTCTTTGCTTACATTTGTGCATATAGTTCATGCTATGAACTCGGTCCTTAATGTTTTTTACCATGCTGGCAGGAAGAAAAGAGAAAAATGGTTGCATCTGCTTTTGGAGAAGATCACAGCGGGGGTTCAGCAACTCGCCTCACAGTTGAAGATCTCAAATATCTATTTATGGTCTAAAACAGTACCCCTCTTCGTCTGCAATTGGCTTACTCGAGCCTTATGTAAATTTGTGATAGTGGAGGAAATTTTTGTTTACACCAGATTGAGAATGGAATGGCTTAGCTATACCATGACTAATGGGCTCACTTATTCCCCATTTTTGGCCATGAATGCATATTTGTTACATTAAATGCAGAGCTTCAAGGCAAATACACCTGTAAATATTCTTTTAAGGTATAATTTTGTGCAGTTCAAGTATTGTCTTTTTTTTTTTACTTCGACACGCTCTCACCATCATTTCATATGGGATGCAAGCAATTGGTCCAATGGGCATTCCTCCTAGAGTGAATGTGACTTGTTCGTATTATGACAAGTATTTTATCCAAAAGTGGATTTATGTTATCAGATTAATGGGCTGCAGATTTTGTCCATAAATTGCTACACTATATCAAATCCAGGCTGCCGATGACAGTTGTCTGAAAACATGTTTTAACAGATACCATTGCATCTTCTGGGGGGATGATGAAGATTTGGTGCTGATTCTTTTGGAACACTTTGTGATCCTTGGAAATATGTTTATAAATGAATACTTGATGAGGTGGTGGCTTGAGAAGATGGTCGATGAGGCAGCTCGTTTGCTTTGCTTGAACAAAAGTCAAACCCGCAAATATAGAGTGATCAATGACTTTACGTCTATACATAAGCTATTAAGCATCTCAAGGCCAATGGAGACCATAGTTGGGTGGCTGATGCATTTTTGGCGTATGCTATTAAAGAACTGCCGGATGAGCCTGAGCTGCCTCCTTTAGCTGGCTAGGATATTGTGGAAGTCAAGATCCCGACAGTGTAAAAGATCGAGGTTCAAAATTTCACCAGATGTGAGGCGTGTACATTATAGTGAAAGGTTAGGCTCTGATAGGAAATTTATCATCACAAGTTGCGAAAGTGATTTTCATTCATCTTTCCATTAGGAGTAGATCAGAGCTAGGGCTGTCGGTGGGTTGGGTTGTGCGAGTGTCAAAACTTGTTCAATCCCTATCCTATTAATTTATGGTCATGTATAGCTGGAATTGTGTCGGTTCGTGCTGTATATAAATTGTGTTTAATTAGTTTGTATTGTGTTTAATTGTGTTTGTATTGACCTTTTTATTTGATGAGTTTAACAAGTTCACATGTTTACAATCGAATCCGTCAACACTAAATATTGTTAGATCCGTATTGATTTCGTGCTGAGTTCACACATCATGTCTAGAATATTAGACCCATAATTTTATTTGAAGAACAGAAAAGAAGTTTGAACCCTCGCTAAAATTGGATCATGCGTAACCAGAAATGCAATGCTGCCAAAATCATATTCTAAATTTTTTCATCCCAAATGCATTTGCATCACACATTTGGTTGTGGAGCTAAAACAATCAGCCTTTTCATCTAACTAGTAATGCACAACGTGTTTTGCACGTAAACAAATTTAAATAATATTTTTTATAAAAAATGTGAATTATGTGTAATTTTTTCATCATAAAATTATGTGTAATTAAATTAAATAATAAATTAAATGGTAAATAATTAGTTCGCATTTTAATTAAATAATAAACGTAAATTATTAATTTATTTTATAAGTTTTTAAATACCTAATATGCCATTTAGTTAGGTATCTCTTTAATCCCTTTAGACATTTGAACATCTAATTATATTATAGAATTATTTATTTCTATTTTTTTTAAATAAATTGATTAGATTGCTTATAATATTATTATTTACGTATCACAATAAAATATAATATATATTTGATCATATAATTTAATATAGTTATTACATGTGTATAATTATTTAACATGTATAAGACTTTACTTCTTCACATCGATATAAAAATTGTGTGTAATTGTATTATTAATAAATGAGTTCAAAAGAATTTAGAACTTCTTACAAAAATAGCTCAAAATAATTTAGAAGTCTTTATAAAAAGAGTTTAAAACAAGTTGAAAGTCAAATAGGAGTAAAAAATCAAAATTAAATAAAAATATATAGGTGGACATAATTGACTTTATAATAATAATTAGGGATAAAATAAAAAATTTCAAAAAAAATCGCAAATGCTGACATTCATAAGTAATAATATAGATGTGTGGTGCAAGTGTATTGGGGATATATGATTTGTTGGCAGCGTAACATTTCTACAAGCTTAGTAGAGCATATATTAATAGCGATGTAATGTGCATAGACAATTTCTTTTGTAGGACTTCACTTCTGTACCAAAAAAAAAAAAAAAAAACAAACAGTTGTTTCTTCTTTAATCTCCGTGCTAATAGAGAGAAGCAACACTCATTAACTCTTCAACTACCATCTTCTCTAAACCCCTACTTTTCTTCAAGCTCATGCTCCCAACCTCCTTGGGCATAGATGGTCGACGTATAGATGACGTTGATGTATTCATGTCATTTGATCTATTTAAGAATATCATATGTTCAGATTTCCTTCCCCTCTCTCTAACTCCACCACATCAACCGGGCCATGCGCCTCTCTACTAGCCACTTGGCTCTTTCCAAATATAATGTACAAATCCTCATAAAAAAGGAAAAGATTTGTCTCTAAACTTTTTTGCTCTCTCGTGGCTCTACAATATAAACAAATAAAATATTAAAAAATATGTCAAACGCAATAAATAATTATCCATTACATCAATGTAGCAAGTTTGATTATGGAAAATGCTACTTTTCTATCTCAGGCATTTGTTAACTTTTCTATCTCAAGAATTTTGCCATGTCTGCCAAGAACGTTGGTTCCTCAACATGTGGAGATTAGGTATTCTTACTTGGTTAAAAAATGCAGGAACTGGTTGACATATCACATCAATCAAAACCACATTTTTTAGTCTAAACGAAGACTTCTATATGATGAATCTAGCGTTCGCATTGCCAAGAATTATTGCTGTTATTTTTGGGCTTGCTTCTCAAACACAACTTTTCCTATATCATAGAGCTTTGAAAGATTATTCTTTCACCTTTCTTCAAGCAATGGAAATATTACGCAGGTCTTCCAAATGTTCCAAGTACTACTTTATATCAAATTTTGAATAACAAAAAACAAAATATCAACTTGCTAGATAGAAAAAAAAAAAAAAAAGACATTTATCCCCAAGAATAATTCTGCTCAAATTAACAATTACTTTTGCAAATATACTAATCCTCTTAGCTTCTTCCAATTATTCAGACATGGAAGGATCATAGTTGTTAAATCGCATATCGGAAGACGTATTATTTTTAAAAAATAGTGAATCGTATCATGTATCTTGTTTTGCAAAATACGCGCAACTTTAAATAATTATTAATAAAATATATATACCTTTGTAAAAAATCATAGACTCAAAATAACATAGCATTTCATTAATACTTTACCAACTATTCAAATTTACAACATAGTTCAGTAACACAAAAATGCAAAGACTACTGATTCAAACTTCTAATATCAACAATTTGAATAACATTAATATTAATCAGGAATTTTGAATTCAATTGAATAATACTAATAGTAGACTTTATTTTTTTTAAAACCATAACCACTGAAATGACGTTATTTCTTTGACTAATAATTTAAAAATAAGTTCTGGGGTGATATAATGTCATTTTAGCCCCAAAAAACCAAAAAAAAAAAAAAAAAACAGAATCTTTCATGTATCGTATGTATCAGATGCATTGTATTGTATTGTACGTATCATATCGTGTATCGTATGATACAGTGCAAAAACGATACAAAAACACAATACATATCATTTTTTTGGGTATATCGTGACATATTATACGATACTAATAACTATGAGAAGGATATCACAAATCAAAGATGAGAGTATAATATAAGGAAACAAAAATAAAAAAAAATTGGTAGTAGAGGGAAGGAACTTCCCAGCTGGATGAATCTACCGACCATTAGTGGACGCAAGGGATTCCTAAGGTTGCATATCTATATAATAAAACATGATGGAAGTTGAATCTTTATCCCAGTCATATTTTTCCCCTCAATACCATCACCAATCACTTACCTCATCCATTATTCCTTTATCAGACTCAAACGTCAAATCACAACACTCATTTCTATCGCATATTCTATCATTTATATATTTTTTCCTTAAAAATATTATATCACTCATTTTTATTATATATTTAATCATTTAATATTTGATTAATTTATAATTAATACTTAAATTTTATATTTTATAGTGCTTTCAGGCACGAGTTATGACTAGTATATATATAACGATTGATTACCTTATGTACATGCGTTTCTTTTCCTTCTTTATCGCAAGTCGTGTAAAAGACACGGCCCACAAATTAAAACAAATCTAAATCTATCTTGTTATCATTCAGAATTAGCTCATATTCCTACTCCTCTTTCATCATCGTTGATCTTTTTTACATCAAATTACTGGCCACCTCCGATCCGGTGGGTCGGTCGCCCTGTAGCCAGTGACTAGCTTCGCTATGGAGCTAGGTGTATGGCGCCATGTTGAGACTCTCTTTTGAAAGTGAGATTACCACCGACTTTAAGAAAAGAGAAATATCACTCCTAAATGCAACCGTGATCTTATATATGATACCACCAGACGCACCTTGGTATTTCCATCCGCCCTAACAAAGACACCGAATAGTTTGTGGATCAAGTTTGTGATTAGTCTACGCTTGGATAACAGGCATATCCAAAGGTGCATAACAACCTGTAATCAGGTGTTTTGTGAAACAAGAACTCCAATGGTTAAACCATTTGTGTCACTGTAGATGGCACTCGATTGATATAAAGGACAACAACATTGAATCTAAGCCTTTGTTCTATGGTATGTGGGGCTAGGTCAGAGCTAACATGAGAATCGGGAGAGACGAGATTTTGAGATGAAGCTGAAAGAGAAAAATAATCGGGGCCTTTTTTTAGACTATTGTTGCGTGGAATGAGAATCACAACTACCACGTTAGATTTGATAATGACTAATCCTATAATTTGTGGGTTTAGCTATTTCTTAGGAATAAGAATGAATTTTAATTTCTACCAACCAAACATAAGAATAAACATCACTAAGGAATGAATATTCCATTCCTAAGGTTCAGTACCTCATACCAAACAGAGCGTCAGTCCTATCCTGCCATATGTTCTTAAATGCTAGTGTTCTCTTGGCATATTCACAGCTCTTGGACGTCGAGTTAACTCCTTATCTTGGTTTCAAGTTATCCGAATGAAGTATGATTTCCAAAATCTAAAAAAGGAAGCATTGACTATGAAAGAAATTCAGTTACTTGTCGACGATCTTGCGACTATTTCTGCCACAGTTGAAAATAAAGATATTGTTCTCTTCACTGATCTCCCACGTGAGTATAGCTAGGTGAAGACTTAAGTTTTTCCTTTGAGAAATATAAATATACTAGTTCTGTGATCACCAAGGCTGGGCCCAATGACCGGTCTAAAAACTCACCCAGGGTTTCACACCTTTTAGTCCACAATATATTACAAGTTCCACGGGAGAGGTCATGGTCTACCTGGAAATTATGGTGATGGTTGGCATCAATCTCATCCTTCTTGTTCCCGCCATATCTGCTGGATTTGTGGCAAACCGAATCACACTGCTTGCAATGTTCGAATGTTTGCACATGACAACAATTGCATAATCACTTTTGACTCCTCTGGTTTTGCTTTTCAAGACAAGATCATCAAGAGAAAAGGGAGATAGCAAACATGACCTTTACCCGCTACATCTTTTTGTCTCCACTTCTTCATCTTCCTAGGCTTTCTCTCCTCACGACAATCAAGAGCAGTTTGACATGATCGGTTTGGTCACCGTTCAATTTTTAAATTGCG
>CM042199.1:18244987-18322089 GCA_023539305.1 Ilex asprella | reverse complement strand
AAAACATAAACGGTTACCAAACGAGTTTTTTTTTCTCGTTTTCTCTAAATATCAAAATAAAAACGAAAAACAAAAAATTTAAACGTTACCAAGCGGGGCCATAGCAATTGACCATTCATTGTAATATTGGCAAGAGCCATAAATTGTCATTTGAAATGCTAGGTTCTGATGGTTCTATTTTGACGTGGATGAGCAGAATATATGGATGTAAACAAGTGTAAGTCTGAGCTACGAGGCTCGTGTGTATATGCTGAACAGAATTTAGGGAGTTTCTAGGGGAAGGGATTCAACATAGAGGAAATATAGTGGTTCACCGGTTTGAGAGCTCGACTAATCCACTCTACAATGGAGGCTCTTGCTCTTTTTTCTTTATTGATTGTCTTTTTTTGTTTTACTGGGCAATGTCGAAGAGATTAAGGTTGTCCGTGGCTTTGTAGCCTCTAGGGTTGCCTCTCTAGGACTTGGAGTTTATTGCTAGGGTTTGTGGTCGTCTCTCCTCATGGGTTGCTGTATCCTCCTCCTTATATAGCCTCTTGTTTACCTCTAATTCGGGTATTTCCTACATTCATGGGATCCTTCCCCCTCCTCCTCCAATGGAGTAGTTTCCACATATTTACGGGGCTAAGTCTGTGGATTTTATCCCGGGATTATGACCCCATATTCTCGGGACCTGCCTTGATTTTAGGAAGGGATCTTGGTTGGTTGAGAGTTTCTAGTTTTGGCTCAATTCTCGTGGTTATCTAGCTGTTTCCTTACCAGTTTCGTTATAATTTAGCATGTGGGCGCACTAATTCTGGTCCTTTGAGCCCCTTTGTCTTGGCTGACCTCCTGGGCCGACCTCATTTTCTGAGCTCATATTGATGGCTTACTTGAGGTATCATCAGTTGCCCCCCGCCCATTGGTTCAAGCGAGCTTGGACAAGGGTTGAACTGTCTTCGATTGAGCTAAATCTGCATGTGTCTGACCTTGGCTTGCATGTGAGAGGAGCCTTCTGACGATTTTCAGCAATCATGCTTCCTCGATTTTTGCGCACATTTCAGCCCACGTCCTCTCAAGCTATAAATGCTCAAACGGCTATCAAAACCGCCTTCTACCACTGTTCAACTTTTTCATCGTTCTTCGTTTCCACTCCTCTAGTGATTCCAGGTTCTCCAGCTTGAAGTTTTTTGGTTTTCATTCGAAATCGACTTCTCTATGTTCGATTTGAAGGTTCGGAGTGCTTCGTTCCTTCGATTTGATTCTGGGCTGTTGTTCGTTGTTCTTCCTCTGTTAGGTACGTCCTTTGCTCCTCTTAATTCTTCCCTCGCTCTGGATCCCTCGAATTCGAGCTGGCTGTTGCATTTTTGGGCTTGTCGATTCTTTTACTTTTGGAATCGTGATCATTGTCTGTCTCATCTCCCTTCCTTTGTTGACTGGTGTGCCATTGTGTGAATTCTAGCCTTTGGGAGTTACTGTGCTGATCCTAGGGTTATTAGAGAGTGCTTGACCAGCGTCCCTTCCATCTATCGCTCTTGTAATCTTCCTTTTTCTTGCCCTATCATGTTTGCCTCTTTTAGAGTCACTCACTCCTCTATTTCTCTTTTAGGAGACAAGTTTGCTGGGGAGGAGATCGAATTAGGGGAAGTGGGTGAGGAGATTGACAACTTTCCTGGTGTTGATGCCGTTGATCCCGAGGTCAATACCGAGGAGCTCCCCTTGTCATCCTCTCCTATGCCCCCAAGCCTAACAAAGGCAAGGGCAAAATTAGTGGGGTTGGGCTTTCTGGTGGCTCATCATACCTAGGAGCTGCACTTAAGCATGCCGACCTCATAGGACTTAGTAAAGTCGACCCTTCATTTTTGAGAATTTTCAGTACCCGCTATAGGTTTCCTCCTGGTGTCCAACCCTTGTGCCCAGACAAGTTTACTCCCTACGTTGCCCAAGTTCATAAGAAGGTCTGTTTCTTCGAGGCTACTTTTGAGAATGACCTTCGCTTTCCTCTTCATCCCTTTCTCAAGAATGTTCTGCAGTATTTTAATGTGTGCCATTCTCAGCTTTCCCCTAACTTCTAGGGTGTCTTGGTGGGTCTCATGGTTTTCTTCAAGGACCTAAAGCTCGGGGTTCCTACCCTTCCATTGTTCCTAGAATTCTTCAATGTTAAGATGACCTCATCTGAAGGATTTTTGTATGCCTCCAAGCGAGCCAATGTTAAGCAGCTTATCTCTAATATTTCGACCTCCCATAAGCATTGGAAAGAATACTTCTTATTTGTTGAGGGCACTAACTGGGAGTACAACCCTGCTGACAGAACGGACATCCTTGGTATCCCTAAGGCTTGGGCTTATCCAGAGAACTTGGGTGAGTCCTTGCCTGAATTAATTGAGTTTTGCTATGAGAATCATAAGTTTCTGAATCTGTTCTGCTTATGCTGCTTCTAGGTACCAGATTTGAACTTAGCGTTGAGGATGAAGAGGTAAAGCTGCGATTGGCGAAGTGCACTCCGAGAAGGTACCCCGAGCTCATCCAACTCCGCATCCTAGTTAAGAGGGGATTCAATCTTCCCGAGGTAACGATAGAAACCCCGTCTCCAATCTCTGTTGTCAGACCTGAAGAAGTAATAGGTAATCTCCTTTCCCAATAAGTTTTTGGTACCTTCCTCCCTTCTTCCTCTAATCTGCTTAACCGACTTGGCGTAGACTTTCCAGGATCTTCCATAATGAAGCTGTCCTCTGAGAAGCTTGAGGCCAAGATCACCAAGTTACAAAAAGGTGGGAAGGGCGGTAAGAGAAAGGCTGAGGTCAGTTCTGGCAGCAGCCCCCTACTCCGGCTAAGGTTGAAAAATTAGGGGTGTCCTCCTCCTCTCCAGCTTCAACTACTGATGCTCGGGTCCCACCCTTGAGCATTTTATAAGATACAGGGGTCTCTTCTTCCCAAGGACCTCAGCATACTCCCGACAAATCTGATGGGCAAGGCCTAGCTTCTCCCACCTCGTCTGAGGTTGAGAGGGCCTTGGGGCTAATTTCTCAAGTTCAACCTGGAGCTGTTATGCTCAGTCCCTCTGGTAAAATTCTCGAACCATCCCAGATGAGGCCTGGGGTTGACAAGGGAAAACATGCCAAGGTGAAGGAGCAAGAGGATTCCTTCTTTGAGAATACTGAGCTTGCTGCTGGGGCTATGGCATCTATCCTTTCTGACTCTGACGTTAAGAGGGCTTCTTCTATGCCTCTTGAAGAGTCCATTGCCTCAGCTCTTCAAGGAGGTACTGCCGTAAGTGCTTGTGTTTTTATGTTCCTATTTGGCTTAATGTTGTATCTTTATGCTAATCCTTTTTGCTTTTCTCCACTTTTTAGCTAGCTCTTCATGTAAAAGGTTTACTGAGTAGGATCCGGTCCTCTGAGGATTCTGTCAAAGCTTTGAAGGCTTATGAGATCAAGGTTACCGAGCTTTCTTCTGAGAACGAGGATCTCAGAGTTCAGGCGTGAGGTCTTCAAGACAAGATGGAGAAGCAAGCCTTTGACCTCAAGGGCTCTTAAGCAGCTAAGTACAAGGCTAAAGAGAGAGAGAGAGAAGAAGGCTCGAGATGAGCTAAAGATTGTGGGGGATGAGCTGAAGTACAAAACTGAGCTCTGGTCCAAGGCTAATCAAGATGCTTTCGATGCCCACTGCTCTCTTGAGCTCATGAAACAAGAGTATGATACCATCTGCGAGGCGAATGGGATCCTTCATGGGGAGCTCAATGAGAAGAATGGATTGATTGCCGAGCTGGAGAACGATGCCACTACCCAATGGGCCTCTGGGTGGCTTGCTTTTCGGCGCAAAGCTTCCAAGACCTTCCCGGACTTGGACTTTAATTTTCCTGTCCCAACTAAAAAGGTATTGGAAGAATCCAACTCTGATAGCGAGGAAGACACCTCAGCTCTTCCCACTGAAGCATCAAACCAGGATGTGCCTGTTCTTCCAGCTATTCCACGAACTACTTCCTTCTCTGTTGACCTCGTGAAAGAGGCTCTTGCCCAAGACCTGCTAACATACAGAGTGGAGGTTCCTGGGTCAGCATCCCTAAGAATCCTGCTTCTCCAACTTCTGGGTCCTTGCGTTTTGAGTTGCTGGACTCTGTTCCTTCTACTAAGGCTGCATTTGCTGAATTGTGGGATCTTCTATCTACTCCTCCTCCAGAAACTTAGGATTTGGGTTGTAATTTCTGTTTTTGAAGTATACTTTGACTTTCAAACTCTTAAGTTGTTGTTGAAGAAATGATGCTGATGTCAGTATATATACTTTCTTTGAATTTAGAATTGTGTGTTTTCTTGCTCTGCTTTATATACTCCCCTGTCTTCTTTGTTTAAGCAACGTGCCTCTACTGGGCTAGGTGCTGCATGGAGATCTTGCTACTTGGCTCCTTTTGTACTCAGCCTATCAGAATTAGAAGGAATTAAGAGGAGATTTCGCTTTCCTGATGATTTACCTTTGTGTGTCCTTACTTCTGATGAACCTTGTAACTTTCTTCCTCGAGGGGAGGTTTGCTTCTTTGAGGGTGCCCTGGAGATGGCCTTCGTCTTCCTGTTCACCCTAACCTTGGATAGATTTTGTCCTATTATGGCCTGTGCCCCTTTCGTCTTTCTCCCAAAGGATGGGGTATCCTGGTCAGTTTCTTTATCTTTAGGTGTTTGCAAAGGAATAAAGAGTTCCCCACTATTGCTGAGTTTCTCTACTTCTATGATCTTGAAGAGGATGAGGTTCCTTGTTTCCATTGTTTCCGGTGGAGGTACTCTGATGATCCTCCTTTGGTTCTCAACATTCCTCGCCTTCAAGAAGGGTGGACTCAACGCTTCGTCTTTGCTTCTGGGGACTCTTGGAGATCGAGGGAGATGCTTAGCATAAACAACAGGATCCATCGATCTTGGGCGAGCTTTAGCTATACCAGTAAGCTCTTCTTGAATCTTTTTTAGGCAAAGGTTCTGTGAAGCCTTGTGTTCACCATTTTTCTTGTTATACAGGCGCTCTAGAGCTAGATTTGTTGGATGCGTTGAACATTAATCAGTTGGCCGTTGTTGAACCTATGTCCTTTTTTGATCTTGTGACTCGTGAAAATTTTTTCCTGTTCAGCGCTGAAGCAGCTGCTGTGGACTTTTCCCTCTTTTCGAATGAACTCATGTCAGAATCTGACGAAGTCGTGGGAGAGAGCATGCCTTCCTCATCTAGCCCTTCCTTCGGAGCTATTGTGCTTTCTTCTGCCGAAAAGAAGCTATTGGACATGCTTGCAGAATTAGAGAAAGAGAGGGATGCGCTAAAGGAGGAGGTGGCCAAGCTAAAGATGCAGCTTGGGGAAAACCAGTGGCTTCCCCTTATTTTTCCTTCTTTGACCAAGTTGATTTTGATGTAACAGACTCTGGATTTCTTTCTTGAATGTTTGTGCTTTCGAACACTAGGTTTTAATAAGTTCACCTCTTCTTTCGCTATATTTCCGTAAGCTGCATGGCTTCAGTTCTTCTACAATTTAGGAGGTTTTCCTGAGCTGCCGGGCTCTATGTCGAACGACTTGGCTCTTATGCGAGCTACTCGGATCTTATGTGAGCTAGTCGGCTCCTTTTATGAACTATTAAGTTTTGTCTGAGCTTCTTGACTCGATTTGTGAACTTACGAGTTCTTACAGAGCTACTTGACTCTTTTCGTGAACTTACGAGTTCTTACTGAGCTACTTGGCTCTTTTCGACGAGTTCTTACTGAGCTACTTGGCTTTTTTCGCGAACTTACGAGTTCTTACTGAGCTACTTGGCCCTTTTCGCGAACTTATGAGTTCTTACTGAGCTACTTGGCTCTTTTTGTGAACTTAAGAGTTCTTTACTTTGGGAATGCTGAACAACTACATATGGATAAATCAAAAACTCTCCGTTTTATTGAAAATCCTTTCATTACAAAGAAGACTTATTGAAAAAACTTTTTAAGGTGTTATGCATTCCAAGAGTGAGGTAAGGTTTTCCCTTCCTCTATCTGTAGCTCATAATTTCTAGGTCTAATCACCCTTGAGATGATGAAAGGGCCTTCCCAGTTAGGGCCCAACTTCCCATGAGTGGGGTCTTTCCTCGTAAGTAGAAGTTTTCGGAGCACCAAGTCTCTAACTTTAAAGCCTCTGTGTCTAACTCTTCTGTCGTAATACCTAGCGGTTTGCCTTTGATAACTTTGGATGCGATGTAGAGCTCTGTCTCTCTTTTCATCCAGGAGATCGAGGTTCAATAGGAGAGATTCATCATTGTGCTCCACATCTGCAAACTCAATCCTAGGTGATAGGAGCCCCACCTCGACTGGTGCCATCGCTTTGGTCCCAAAAGCCAAAGCAAATGGGGTTTCCTGAGTTGCAGATCTGGCGGTGGTCCTGTAGGCCCACAGTACTTCCGGGATGTACTCCACCCATTTTCCTTTTAGGTTTTCTAGCTTGGTCTTCAATGCTGCCTTTATGGTTCTGATGGTAACCTCTGCTTGCCCGTTGGATTGAGGATGTGCTAGAGCTGAGAAATAATTCTTTATCACGAGCTCAACATAAAACCCCTTGAATTTTGGGTTATCAAACTACCTTCCATTGTCGAAAATGATTGCTCTGGGAACTCCAAACCTATAAACTATAGATTTTCAAACAAAGTTTTGCACCTTTTGCTCAGTGATTATTGCCAAAGCTTCGACCTCTACCCATTTGGTGAAGTAATCCACCCATACAATGACAAACTTACATTGTCTCATACCGGTGGGAAGGGGTCCCAGTATATCCAAACCCCACTGTTGGAAAGGCCATGGGCTTACCACCGAGGTCAATAGCTTGGGTGGGCAATGGGAAATGTTGGCGTGTTCTTGGTAAGTCTTGCATTTCTTAACCAACACAATGACATCCTTGAGCATGGTGGGCCAATAGTATCCTTGCCTCAGCGTCTTTCCTGCCAAAGCTCGAGCTCCGATGTGATTGCTACAGATTTCCTCATGCACTTCTCTAAGTATATAGTTGACATCTTCATCTCCCACGCATTTAAGGAGAGGTGCTGAAAGACCACATTTGTACAATTTTCCCTGCAAAATAGAAAACCTAGCCGACCTGGTTCTTAGTTTAGCGGCTTCCTTGGGATCTTCTAGCAAGGCTCCGTCTTGTAGGTATCCCATGATGGGATCCATCCAGCTCGGCTGAGCTAAGATTGGGAACACTTCTCCTCCCTTGGTTGTGACTGTAGGCTCTGCTAAGTACTCCACTGGTATCAGCCTATCCAAGTTTTCTTGCGAGGCGGTTGCCAGCCTTGCCAAAGCATCTGCTCGTTAATTTTATGATCTGGGGACGTGTCTGATCTTGACCTGCACAAACTTCTTGATTAGTTCTTGTACTTTTCTGAGGTATAGGACCATCTTCTTGCCCCTTGCTTCATAGGACTCCTCTATTTGCTTTACCACCAGGTAAGAGTCACTGCAGACCTCCAACTGTTCTGCCTCCATAAAGTGAGCAAGATTCTCATACTCGGTCTCATTGTTTGAAGCCTTAAACCTAAATCTAAGGGTGTATTCAACGTCTATCCCATTTGGAGAGGTTAGAATTAAACCTGCACCGCTCCCTTCAGCATTAGCAGCTCCGTCTATTGAAAGTTTTCAAATAGGGAGGTCAGGTACTAACTACGTGGCCTCCTTGGGTGTAGCTATCGTGAATTTTGTAATGAAATCTGCTAAAATCTGTCCCTTGATTGCTGTCCTTGGCTTGTACCTAATATCAAATTCGCTGAGCTCAATAGCCCACTTAACAAGTCTCCCTAAAGACTCCGGTTTATGTAGCACTTGCTTAATTGGTTGTTTTATCGGGACTTCTACAGTATGAGCTTGGAAGTACGGTCTGAGTTTCTTGGCTTTCGTTATCAAAGCTAAAATAAGCTTTTCTATTTTTGGATATCTCTCCTCTGTCCCCTAGAGCTCTGCTGCTGTAGTAGACTGGTTGCTGAGCTCTGTCTCGTTCCCTAACCAGTGCCACGCTAGTTGAGAAATCTTAGACGGCTAGGTAAAGGGTAAACACCTCCCCCTCCAAAGGGCTCACCAGTATGGGAGGGGAGCCCAGGTACACCTTCAAAGCTGCGAGTGCTTCTTCACACTTAGCATCCCACTGGAACGCTTTTTCAAAACTTAGAAGAAAGGCTGGCACTTATTACTTGATCTGGATACAAAACGACTCAAGACAACTATTCTCCCTGTTAAACGCTGGATTTCCATCGTGTTTGAGGGGGGTCGCATATCTAGTACAACTATTACCTTATCTGGATTAGCCTTTATTCTACTGTTGTTAACTATGAAGCCCAAAAACTTTCCAGCGAAGACTCCAAAGGCACACTTGGCGGGGTTAAGCTTCATCTTGTATTCCTTCAGAATCTGGAATGATTCAGCTAGGTGCTCTACGTGGAGCTCAACTTTGAGCGACTTGACTAATATGTCATCAATAGAAACTTCCATGGACGTTCCAATCTACCTTTGGAACATTCTGTTCACCAACTGCTGGTAAGTGGCTCCTGTATTTTTCAACCCAAAGGCATGACCTGGTAACAGTATGTCCCCTGTTCAGTCACAAAATAGGTCTTTTTCTGGTCATTTGGGTCCATCCTGATCTGATTGTAGCTTGAGAAGGCGTCCATGAAGCTGAGTAGCTCATGTCCAGCTGTGGCATCTACTATGAGATCGATCCGAGATAGGGGAAAGCTATCCTTGGGGCATGCTCGATTGAGGTCAGTGAAGTCAATGTAAAGCCGTCATTTGTCATTGGTCTTCTTGACGAGGACCACATTGGCTAACCAGACAGGATAGTCTATCTCCCTGATGGCTTTTGCTTGGAGGAGTTTGCTGACCTCCTCATTGATAGCCTTTTGTCTTATAGGGGCGAAGCTCCTCCTCTTCTGCTTGATCGGCTTACAAGTTGGACTTATGCTGAGCTTGTGTGCAATGACTGCGGGATCAATGTCTGTCATGTCTTCTTGCTTCCTGGTGAAGACCTCCGCGTTTCTCTTGAGGAACTAGATGAGGAGATCTTTAATTTCGCCATTTAGCTTGGATCCCACATAAACGAGGTGCTTTGGCTCTTCATCGAGCTGTACGGGCTCTAGTTCCTCTGATGGTGTTGGTCTGGTATCCAGATCATCCCTCATGTCAAGCTCATCTAATTGGATGCATTCTCACGCTACACGCTGGTCTCTACAGACCACTCTAATCCCATTCTCAGTTGGAAACTTCACTACAAGGTGATAAGCAAAAGGGATGACCCTTACAAAATTGAGTGAGGGTCTGCCTAGTAGCATGTTATAGGCAGAGGGTGCATCAACTACTAGGAACTTGACGGTCGTTGTGGCTTGGCAAGGTGGGTCACCTAAGATGAGTACGAGCTAGATTGCTCCAAGGGGTAACACTCATTCTCCTGCGAACCCTAGCAAGTGAGCACCCACTGGCTCCAGTTTCGCCCTTCTTATGTCCAGCTTATCGAATGCAGGTGTGAAAATGATGTCCGCTGAACTTCCGTTATCAATCAGAACTCGATGGACGGTTCTGTTTGCCACCACAACCCTTACCACTAAAGGATCATCATGGGGATGCTGGCACCCTTCTAAAACTGAATCTGAAAAGGTGATGGTCGTGTCGAGGCGCGGAACCTTGGATATAGTGTTGACTTCCAAGGCTTCTCCGAATCTTATTCTTCTGAGGTGGGCTTTCTTTGTTATGCTGGATTCTCCTCCTCTCGCAAACCCTCCTGATATAGCCCTGATCTCCTCCAAGGGATGTTGATGATGTGCTAGGGCTTGCTGCTGAGGTGGCGAAGACGGAAGAGTTCGATTTTGGTTGTCATGGGCTGCAAAGCGACATAGCTACCCTCGTTGGATTAAGAACTCGATCTTCTTTTTCAACTGAATGAAATCATCGGTGTGATGACCATGATCCCTATGGTAATCACAGTATTTTTTAAGGTCTTACTTTGCAGGATCCGCCTTCATTCGAGGTGGCCATCTCAAAAACTTCTCATTTTGTACATCATACAGGATTTAGGACATTGTGACAGTTAGAGGCGTGAGCTGCTGAGGTAGGTACCTTGGCTTTAGTTCTGGTTGGGGAGGGCCTAGACGATCCCTAATATTCCTTCTTCTCTTTGGAGAGCGATCTCTATCTCATTCTCTTTCTCTTCTGGGACTTCGGTCCTTCTTTTTCTCTTCTTTTCCCTTGTCCTTCTGCGTGGATGTGCTCCCCACCTTGGAGAGGAGTGCTTCCTCGCCGTTTATATACTTCTCTGCCTTAGCTAACACCTCAGCCATGCTTGCTTGAGGGTTTTTTGATATTGAAAACATCAGGTCTTTAGATTGTATTCCTAAATCGACTATAAAAGCAGTGATGGCAAACCTCTCGTCTGGGACATCTACCTTTAATGATTCTGAGTTGAACCTTTTGACGTAAGACCTCAGGTTCTCTTGGGGTCCCTGCCTCACATTCATGAGGTGGTATACGACTTTCTGAATATCCGAGCTCCCACGAAGTATGACACGAAAGTTATATAAAGCTCCTTGAAGGAGGAGATTGAGGCTAGGGGAGCCAGTTAAACCATGCCAAGGCTGTGTCCTTTAGCATGATGGCAAAGGCTCTACAACGCACGAGGTTCTGATACCCATGCAACTCCATCTGGTTCTTGTAAGCATTTAGATGGTCCACGGAGTCTTTTGTCCCATCAAATGCTTCTATTTGAGGCATCCTGAACTTCGGTGGGAGAGAAAATTGTAGCACTCCAGTGGTAAGCGGGGACTCAATCTGTTGAACAAGGGCATCCATTGTAACTGGAGCCTTGCTCTTTACAATGTCTTTCATGTGGCTGAGCTCTTCCTAGATGTCTTTGAAACGCTATTCCCAGTACTGTTCTCTCCTTTCTTGTGGGAATAAGTCATCCTTCTTGCCTCCATCGTTCTTACTTTGCACCTCTTCATTATGGCCATTCCAATGGGGATGGTAGGGAGCATGTCCCATGGTATAACTATTTTTTCCTCCTTCATTGATCTCCCTAAGGGGATCGAGGCATTGTTGATCTCTAGAAGGGGAATTATTCTGGCCTTCTTGGGCCGGTTGTGCCTCTTGTGGGAGTTGTAGGAGCTTCATGAGGTCTGCGTTTTCCTTTAGCAAGCGTTGATTGACGAGACGGAGAGCCTCTATCTCGTTATTTATGGGGGGATGCCTTATGGGAGGATTAGTCTCTTGGACATTTTCGGGTTGTCTGTTGTTGGTGGTGTCATGTTGATCTAGTACTCGTGGTAGATTTACTTGACTTCTGCTCATGTTGCGTGTTGAGACCATCAGTCACTAAAAGATTAATTTTTTTTTGTAACAAGAACAATCGTTCTCACAAACGGCGCCAAACTGATGGTGTTATTTTGACGTGGATGAGCAGAATATATGGATGAAAACAAGTGTGAGTCTACGCTACGAGGCTCGTGTGTGTATGATGAACATAATTTAGGTAGTTTTTGGGGGAAGGGATTCAACACAGAGGAAATATAGTGGTTCACCAGCTTGAGAGCTCGGCTAGTCCACTCTACAATGGAGGCTCTTGCTCTCTTTTCTTTATTGATTTCCTTTTTTTTTGTTTATAGGACAATGTCAAAGAGATTAAGGTTGTCCATGGCTCTGTAGCCTCTAGGGTTGCCTCTCTAGGACTTGGAGTCTATTGCTAGGGTTTGTGGTCGTCTCTCCTCATGGGTTGCTGTATCCTCCTCCTTATATAGTCTCTTGCTTACCTCTAATTCGGGTATTTCCTACATTCATGGGATCCTTCCCCCTCCTCCTCCAATGGAGAAGTTTCCACATATTTACGGGGCTAACTCCGTGGATTTTATCCCGGGATTATGGCCCCGTTTTCTTGGGACCTGCCTTGATTTTAGGAGGGGATCTTGGTTGATTGAGAGTTTCTAGTTTTGGCTTAATTCTCGTGGTTATCCAGCTGTTTCCTTACCAGTTTCGTAATAATTTAGCATGTGGGCGCCCTAATTCTGGTCCTCTGAGCCCCCTTGTCTTGGCTGACCTCCTGGGCCGACCTTATTTTCTGATCTCATATTTATGGCTTACTTGAGGTATCATCATGTTCTATTGTTAATAAACGTTTATATTTAATTCATGATGATATTTAGGACCTCTCTCCTTTCCATCTGTTGACAACTTTCTCTATTATGTAATTTTGACTAACCATTTTCTTTTAGTTAAACAGGCTTTCTCCAATGAAGAACACATTCTAATTTTATTACAGATTTCCTAGTTTCAAAAATTTGGTTGAAATAAAAATTTCCATCTTCTTATAATTTTTTGAAGTGATGATGGTAAAAATTTCATCAATCAAAACAGGGTTGATCTGTCCTCATTCTCCAAAATCATTCATAGATGTCTTGTCCACATATCCCTCAACAAAATGGAACTGTGGAAAGGACACATCTACATCTCATTGAAACCACTTTCATAGCGCGCTTCCATGCCTAGCCCCTGTTGGCTTTTGATGTTGTATGCACTATTGTGTTTTTCATTAATACATTACCTAATCAAGTAATCAACAATCTTTTTCCCTATAAGAAAATCTTAAATACACAACCGGATTTGTCCATTTTAAAGGGTTTTGGTTTTGTTGCTACCTATGGTTACGTTCCTGTAATCGTCATAAAAGCCCAACTCCAGTTTAGCAAATATGTTTTATGGATATTGTTCCTTTCTAAAGCCTATTGATGTTTGGATGTTCAAATAGGTCAGGTGTTCATTTTAGGCAAGTCAAATTTGTGAAAAATGATTTCTGTTTTCAACCTCCATTGTGTTATAGTCGCATGATGCAATCTATTTTCTGTAAGCTTCACTCATTTCTCAGCCACCGACTACCTCATATTGACAATCCTTAACAATTTTGTCTCCTGCATGTACACTTGTGGCTTTTACTTCTGGGTACCTAGCACATTTGGCAACACAATCAACCGTCCCTCATATCCATTACCATACTCACTTCTCCTCCTGTCCTACCACACAATCTTCCCTACCTTCTCCATTTAGGTGTCTCTCCTTATGTTTATGGGACCTGCTCATATTAGAAGTGGTCAGCCCATGCGCCTTAGAACCATGTACTTGTAAAGGACTGTAGAATGGGTTAAAAATGAAGATCCATAGTCTTCCAAAAAGATTTGAACCATATTACACTTACAGAGAAAAAAAATTATAGCAATAAACGAAGACTTTGAGTGCTTGGTTGTGCGAGAAAGAAATGGAGGAAAACATCTTACTCTTTGCACTTGATCAAGGCTCAATTCTACTCATATCGAGTTGAAGTTTTAATGATATTTTCCTTTTATATGCAGCTGGGGTTCTACAAGTTCAGATTGCCAATCTGATCCTTCTAAAACTGGTTTTCAATCACACCAGTTCAGCTACTTTGGTGAGATCCTTCATTGTTGGCTTGTATTAAAATCACTTAAGGGTGATACTTTACTGTTTTGAGCCAAGGGGATATTAACTTTTGATGTGTGGTAGCTCTACTTGTGAATAGATTTATTTTTAAACGTTCTTTGGTTGGTAGTGGTGAAATTGGACCGAGTTTGGTCCCCAGGTTTTTTTTTCTTTCATCTTGAAGGGTTTCCATATAAAAAATCTAGTTTCATTTTGTTGTGGGTTCCGGTTTTCTTCTTGTGTTTGATTATGCTTTGGTCTTTCTCTTTAAATTTGCACATAAAGGAAAATACACTAGTTTCCCCAGAAGTTGTATAAGAGCCCAACTTGGCTTCGAGATTATTTTTGTGTGCAAGTCATGGAAGGTAATGTGGGTCATATGGTTTGTTTCAATGGAACCAATGGGGTTACTTAGAAAACAAAAAATGGAAGACCTTTTGTACTGTAAAAACTTAAATAGATCCATAGAAGGTGATTAGGGAAGACCAGAAGGTATGAAAGATGACGATTGGCATAAACTTGACTGAAAGGCCATCGAATTTAGTCGGAAATAGATTGATGATAGTTTTTTCCACTATGTCCCCATCATAAGTTCAACACATTCTCTTTGGAAAAAATAGCACCTTTATTAAAGGAAAACGACCTTTAATAGGGCTTTTTTGTTCTGAATGCTTGTCGATTTAAACATAAAGAGGGAAAGATTTGAATGAAATGAAGAGGATTGATAATCAATTTTCCTCCTTGATGATTTTATTTGATGATGAGTTGCAAGCTTTGTGGCTCCTTAAATCTATGCCAGAAAGTGGTGGCATTGTTAAGGGTTGTGGTTATGGAAAAAAAATAAAAATGGGTAGGAAATCTAAAAAATCTCCTCAAATAGAAGGTTTAGAGAGTAGATTAGGGGATTTGGAGAGTAGATTTGATGTTTTGGTGGAGTTTGGAAGAGATTTGGTGAAGTTTGAAGGGATTATTGGAGAAAAAGAAAGGATTTTGATGGTTTTAGAGATAAAGGGCATTGCAAAAAGGTTGGGGAAGACATTCCTCTCTTTTTATAGGCGAATAAGTGCGTCTAGACAGTGGTCGTGCATCCGAATGCGAATTTTAAAATCTCTTGTGTTCCCAAGGGTTATGTCATTTTGAGACTGACTGAAGAGGTGCGTCTTGACGGTAAAGGTTTCATCCAGACGGTCTCAATTCCCTAGAAGTAAAAAATTTGGGGGTATGTCCGGACACCAAGATGGTATCCGGATACTTCAAAATTTTTGGAAGTTTTGGCCAATCACCATCCGAACAATGTGAGTGGTGTTCAAACAATGAGAACTCTAGAAAATATTTTATAAAGTGGTGTCCAAATGGTATGTGTTGCATCCGGATGCTTGTGGTTTTTTTTTGAAAATTTTTATTTTTGAGTGAGAGTACCCCTAAATTGAATCAAAATATCAAGGCACTGTTGGAGAAATTTGATTTTTTTTTTTTTGCTGCAATGACTCCAAGGTATCTAGTTTATACCAAAATGCACATAATCATGACCTTAGACCTACATGCCAACGCAACTAGATTTATCACATAAATAAGAATATTTACATAAATAAAAAAACAAATTAAAAAATAGAAGAAAAATAAAGATTTTTGTTATAACAAACTATCCTACAGGTCCAACCTAAACCTTACAATGTCCTCAATGTACAATAACACATGAATAGTCCATAAAAATATATCAAGAACAAGGGAGTAGGGGTAACTATTATAGCAACATCTTTACAAAATCCTAAAAAAAAAATCTTATAAAACCAAAGGATAGTTAATAAAAATTAATGATGCTACTATACAATACACCAAATTGCATGCATCTCAATCAATATATTGTGGATTGACCAACTCTATGGACTCCACACTAGCCATGAGCACTTCCAAAAATGGCTTTAATATTCGACCATTACTTTGAACACTTTGTCATTCTTGGGGTTTTCTATTTTAGTAGCCCTAGGGCCAGACCATCTCAACCTTAACTTACTAGAAAAAAGGTGGAGGCTAGAATTACAAAGCAATACTTTTGGGAAGGGTTCAAACATCTTCCTCACAATATTCTTGTCATGAAATATTTTTATTTGGGCTTTGGCTATTTTGGCATTATTATAGGTCTCATTCAAAAGTTCTTCTAATTTGTTAACTTGAAGCCTCCTAGACGCCATTGCTTTGTTTAAATCAAAATTCATTGTCTTAATTGCGCAATATTCTCTATGTTCAAGCTTAATAGATAAGTGGTACGGCATATACTAGCCTATAAGGCGATATTATTTTGAAAGGTATTTGGTACGTCCACAAAGCATCAGTTAGTATTAGAGACCAATCTTTGCGGCCTGAGTTCACTGTTTTGATCTCCTTATTGGCTAATTCTTCTTGGCTACTTGATTGTGGATTGTAGGGAGTTGCAACCTTATGATTTATCAAATATTTTCTAATCAAAATTTTAAAATAACCATTGAAAAAATGAGCTCCACCATCACTGATAATGGCTCGAGGGATTCCAAACCGTGATAATATATTTCTTTTAAAAACTTTACCATAGTGTGATGATCGTTATATCGGCATAGAATAACCTCGACCCACTTAGAGACATAATCCACAGAACAAAATGATTGGGGGAATGGTCTTATAAAGTCGATGCCCCAATAGTCAAAAAATTATATTACGAGAATGGGGTTTAAAAGCACTTTTTTTTTTAAATACCCCCCAACTATTGGCATCTATCACATGATAAGAAAAAAACATGACTGTTTTGGAAAAGAGTAGACCAATAAAATCTGCACTGCAAAGATTTTGCAACAGTTTTCTTAGAAGAAAAGTGATCTCCATAGGCTTTAATATGATAAAAGGTAATTACACTAAGCATATCATGGTTCAACATGCACCTCCTAATTCAAATAGGTAAGGAACATCCCAAAAGAAGTTGTGAACCTCTTCAAAAAAACTTTTTCCTATCCAAAGAACTAATGTAAGAAGGAAGTGCACAAGTGGTTAAATAATTAGAAATATCAAAATACCATGCTAGCTTGGAGACTGCAAATAGTTGCTCATCTAGGAAATTTTCATTGATTGAGAGCTCCTCCTCATGAAATTCATATGCCAGCCTTATGATTTGATCAACCCCCTTATTCTCAACTCTTTTCTTGTCCTTAATGGTTAAATTGAATTCTTGGAGCAGGAGTATCCATCTAAACAAGCATGACTTGACATCCTTCTTCGCGAGCAAATACTTCCAAAGAAAAGACAAAAACAAACAACTCTTTTTCAGCAGAGTTTGCTAGCATAATAGATCACATAAGATTTATTTTTTTAATCTTTTTTCTGACTAGCATTCCTCTTATTGCATAGTCACTAGCATACCACATCAACTCAAAAGGTAAGGACCAATCAGAGGGTTGCATAATAACAACTGAAATCAGCAAACCTTTAAGCTTGAGAAAAGCTTCCTGTCATTCTTCATCCCACACGAATGGTACATCCTAACTTAGGAGATGACACATGTGTCTAGATATAGACTAATGTCTCGAATAAATCTCCTATAGAATCCCGAATGCCCAAAGAATGAATGGACATCTTTGATTATTTTGGGGACAGGTAAATTGCCTATGAGGTCTATTTTTGCTTTGTCTACTTTCATCTTTTTAGTTGAAATAATATAACCTAAGATTATTTCTTGTGTCACCATGAAGTGACACTTCTCCCAATTAAGAACTAGACTAATCTCCTCACATCTAATCAATACATTCCTAGGATTATCTAAACAAAGATCAAACGATTTACCATAAATAAAAAAAAATCCATAAAACCTCTAAACATCTCTCAACCATATCACTAAATAGGCTCAACACACATATCTGAAAAATAGTAGGAGCATTACACAAACCAAATGAAATTATCCTATATGAAAATATACTAAATGGGCGTATGAATGTCATTTTCTCTTGGTCATCAAGTACTATTTCGATTTGGTTATACCTTGAGTAGCCATTTAGGAAGCAATAAAATACATCACCAGCTATCCTCTCTAAGACTTGATCAAGGAATGGTAGAGCAAAGTGGTCTTTCTTAGTCACTGAGTTGAGTTTACGGTAGCCGATGCACATATGCCATTCCATGATAACTCCGATAGGCATCAACTCATTATTATCATTCTTGACTACTATAAGCCTAGATTTCTTAGGCAAAACTTGGGTTGGGTTGACCTATTTACTGTTAGATATGGAGATGATTCTTGCATCCAACTACTTTAGAAGTTCATCCCTTGCAAGCACTTTCATATGGGGATTTAAACTACGTTGTATTTGACGAGGAGGCTTTGCATTCTGCCCTAGGTATATGGCATGGTTACAAACTAACGAACTTATACCTTTTAAATCAGCGATAGTCCAACCTATTACATTTCTATGATGTTTGAGAAACTCTAAAAGCTTGGACTCTTGTACACTAGTAAAAACATACTTCAAATAAAATGAAAGGGGTTTCAATTCAGGCTTTAGTGGTTTGACACTTGACGAGAGTGACTTGTTTCCACTTGGGGCTTACTCTTTAAACATGGGCGCCCATGGCCTGACATCACTAACTGGTAGGGTTTCTAATTCCCTAGCTAGAATCAAATAGTCCTCCTCCAACAAAGACTACAACTCAGTAGTCATAGACTTAATTAAACAAGTCTCCAAGGAATACCTAAAGAATGCTCTATTCAAGTTGTCTTGTGCCAAAGACTTTATAGAATTCACTTCCCTCACTTCATCTTCTTCCCTCAGTTGTTTGGAAATATTAAAGATGTTCAACTCAAGGGTCCTATTCCCAAAATATAATTTCCAAAAATCATTCCAAAAATTGATTCAAAAACAATGGAAGTAGCAAGGAAGGGTCAACCAAGAATGACAAAAATTTGACTCCCCAAATGTACAACTAATTGGGTATCCAAAATAATAAAGTCTACTAGGAAATAGAACTTGTCCACTTGGAACAAGGACATCCTCAACTATTCCCCTAGGAAACATGACAGATCTATCTCCCAACTGAAGTGTGATACTTGTAGGCTTGAGCTCGCCTAGACCTAATTGTTGGTAGACCAAGTAGGGTAGCAAGTTGACACTGGCTTCAAGATCAAATAAATCTTGCTCAAATTGAAATTTTTTGATGACACATGAAGTTGTAGGACAACTTTTGGATAAGGGGTTTTATGTTGGATAAAGAACTGACTTGTTTAATTAGAAAGACTCACTTTTGGACATTATGGTTCTCTTACTAGTGCACTGGTCTTCTTGAAACTTGGCATAAGAAGGGACCTATTTGATGGCATCTAGAAGTGGAATATAGATTTTTACTTACTTAAAAAGTTCATAAATATCAACATGATTATTCAACTTCTAGGGTTTCTTTAGTCTTTGGGGAAAGGAATAGGTATGGGACATGGTGGCTCCTCATTTCCCTTGGGCTTAGTCTCATATGGGGAGACTTTTGCAGGTTCAACCATGGTTGCATATTCTTTTTGTGGTTGTCAAACCCCAATTTCTATAATAAAGTCATATACTAACTATGAACCATCAAACAAGGTTTCCAAATAATGAAAATTGGTAAGTCTCAGTTGCAAAATAGCATATATGAATTTAAAGTAAAACAATCATATTTAATAAGATCTCCAGTTTAAGGTACAAAACAATAAAGTTCACAAATAAGTAGAATCAACTCTCAAAGCAATAAATAACCACAACAATTATATCTGATGTATGCAGGTTGACTACCAGGAATCCACACATCAAGGATATCATGGCAGACATACACACAACCAAATAATCATCATAAGGATAAATCATTTCCAAAAAGAGCGTATACCAATGCATCAGTATTGACGTAACTTTTCAAGAATAGTATACTAACACTCTGCCTCAATCACCATGAATGAATATTGCGAATTCTTGATCCTTGCAAGGAGCCAAACAATTCCACTAAGAGTGATAGAAAATCTTCAAATCCCTAGAGGTAAGAAACTAGTCTAAGCACCCCTATGATATCTGCTTGAGTGCAACCGAACGTTCATCACACCTACCCATATAGTAGATAATTTCCATAATTTTTCATAAAATTCACATATATCACGAATCATGGTTTCACAATTGTCCAAATATAATAACTTCAAGAAAACATGCAAGAGATCTTCAAAAAACATATTTAAATTTATCAAAACAAAAAACTAGGGTTTTTTAATCAAGATCAAATAAATTTTGTGTATAAATTATGTATTTCTCAAGGAAATCAATTCATGTAATTGAAAACAAATAATAATAGTTGTTCATCTTTCATATATTTAAGGATTAGGATAAAAACGAATAAAAGTAGTAGCCCTAGCCTCAATGAATAAGTTTGAGAAAGAACCCATAACTTGATCCGTAGTTTGATAAAACCCTAGCATGTTTTGATGTGCTCCCTACGCGTTAAACAACAATGATCTTTCCATTTTTCTTCTTTCTTAACCTCTCTTGTCTTCCTAGGGTTGAAGCTATTGAAAACAAACCTAATGCGCATCTTCGTTTGAATGGAGATTTGTCTTCAAATAGAAAAGTACATTCGAACATGCTTTATTCCTAGTAGCTCATGTTCTATCTTTTGATAATCAATTAGGTCCAAAAATCAAGCCATATCCTTTCATGTAAGGCCTAACTCTAGTGGGTAATCCAAAACCCATAGCTCTCATGTAAGCCTCTAAGTTCTAGACTCTGATACCAACTTTGTCATGCCCAAATTTCCATAATAAAGGCATCAACTAACAATGAACCATTCAAATCATGAGAGCATACTAAATTAATCATAATAAGAATAATAAAACCTTCCATCATCCAATATAAAACTAAACAAATCCCAAACAGACATAAATTACTCCTTCAGGTTACATCCAAAACCAAAGTAAATTAATCTTAAACAAACTCACTAACAAAAAAACTCATAACATTATTCAATCATCAGAGTTCAGAATTTATAAACTAAGGAAAACATCTTTAAGCATCCAATTTTGGATCAACATCATGATCCGTATCAACATCCCAATATACTTTCTCGCCTAATTTAGTATCGTCCTCAACACCAAAATTTGAAAGATGTTATATTGGTTGGGTGAGTGATTAGTACAAAACATTGTATATTTCATGTGCTAATCATTCTATTTTCATTTTCTTTTGGGAATTAAAATATTGGAATTATATTACTCGAGCTATTAATGAAGATATTTGGTGTTTGCAGATAAAAGGTGATAAATGATACTTCTTAAGGTCTTCCCAAATGAGTTCAGGTGAATGTGGATGAACGGGTGGCTGGATGATAGCTCCGGAGTGAATAAATTAGAAAATCAGACAAAGTAGTAGAAATAGTATCGGTACCCAGTACCGGTACGGTTCTGCCTCCAGAGTTGGGGGTACTAGCACACAGTACCAGTACACTTTGCTGAATCTGCTCAAATTCTGTAGCCATGCTCTGCTGTCTTGAGGGTCCCAGCAACATGTCTCCCACACTCTTCTGGCATGCCCATAATAGTGTTCATTCCTTTCACACCTCTCATCAAACTTTTGAAGCCTTGGTGATCAATGAAGAGAGAGAAGAGGAGAAAAACTGGGTGTGCAGGCTGGCTTTACACCACCTTGTCCAGCCCATTCCTCTTGGCAACCTATGGATGGAGATCACATCTGTAGGCTAGGGGATGACTCCATGCACATTTTTGAAGCTTTCAAGAGGGAATACACAACATTATGGAATAAACATTGTAATATAGATAGAGATAGTCTAGGAAGATGATGAATAGTGTTTAGAGAGAGAAGTTGAGATTTTTACATTTTCTTCCATGCATTGTCTTCCTTTTGGAATGTAAGAACCTTCTAAGCTTCCATTAATGCTTTGAATGTCATTTATTTCAAGTTGTGTTCAGGTATAATCTTCTTTTAAAGCTTTCACCATTAATGCTTCTATGTTCTTCAATTTCTTAGCTGTAAATGGGTATTGAATGCACTATATTTTAACTCAGGTTTTCATGCATTAACTTAGTTTAAATAGTCACATCTTCAAAATGTCTTTCTATGATATTGTTAGTTTTAACTTAAGCACGAGTAACTAATCTTTTAAGTTGGCTAATCCAAATGGAGACCTCCATTTAAAAATGCCATTTCAACTCTTGTTCTCTCATTCTCTCAAAGTATGGTGGTTCGGTTTGACTGTGTAGAGAGAGAATGAGATAGTGAGTCTTTGATATTCCGTAGGCCTAGTCACGATTTATACTTGGATCCTCACCATCTCGTCCCTAACTTCCCACATATCAATCATTCACCTATGCTTTATTGGGCGAATGATTTGAGTTGAATTGATATTTCCATTGGAGTGACCCATTGGAATAGCCAACACTTATTTCCCATTCTAAGTTCATCACAAAACAAACCTCAAACCAATTCCAACAACAAAAGATTTTACACTTTCTTTTACCAAAATCACCTTCCATACGATTCACATCATTCCCCGAGGAAACGACCTTGGAATACCTCCAAGTAAAACACGATTCACAGAAGTCTTCTTGCGCTTGGGAAGCACTTTTGTTCATTCACATCCCACACTTTTTAACATTCCATTTCCCCATTCTCTTGCCCTTTCTTTTGACATCATCCCTAAGGGAGAATGACATTCCCCTTTTTACACACATCATACACATACATTGAGGGAGATGTTTGGAGGTTAGGAACAACAGTGAAATAAGTAAAGCAGTGAGCAATAAAACCTAGTAGGAAAACTTTCTCAAATCCAAATAATATTTTGAAATAATGAAAGTAGGTAAGTCTTAGTTTCAAAATAGCATATATGAATTGAAAGTAAAACATTGACATTTAGTAAGATCTCTAGTTTAGGGTACAAAATAGTAAAAAGTTCACAAATAAGTATGAATCAATTCTCAGAGCAATAAAAAACCACAACTAGTATATATCCTGTACGTAGGTTGAGTATTGGGAATCCACACATTAAGAATATTCTAGCCCACACACATACACCCAAGTCATCTAATCAATCATCGTAAGGGTAAACCATTTTCCAAAAGTGCGTATGCTGATACATCTCCATTAATTTCCAAGGACTATTATACTAACCCTTTGCCTTGATCGCTATGAGCGAATAGTGAAAAATCTTGAACCTCAAAAGGAACCAAGCAATTGCACTACGAGTGATTGAAAACCTTTAAACCCTTTAAGATAAGAAACTCATTTAAGCACCATAAGATATCTGGTTGAGTGTAACCCACGTTCATCACACCACCCATACAAGAGATAATTTGCATAATTTTCTATAAAATCCACATATATTACGAATGATGGTTTCATAATTATCCAAATAGAACAACTTCAAGAAAACATGCAAGAGATCTTCAAGAAACATATTTAACCAAATATTTGGGTTTTTAAATCAAGAATGAATAAATCTCGTGTATAAATCATGTATTTCTCAAGGAAAATGATTCATGTAATTGAAAAGAAATAAGAATAGTTGTTTATCTTTCATATATTTAAGGATTAAGATCAAAAAGCATGTAAGTAATAACCCTATTCTCAATGAATCAATTTGAGAAAGAACCCCTACCTTGATCCATAGTTTGATAAAACCCTAGAACATTTTGATGCGCTCCATATTCGTTAATCCTTTAAGATCTTTTTTTTTTCTTCTCTCTCTATCTCTCTTGGCTTCCTAAGGTTAAAAGCTACTGAAAATAGATATAAAGAATGTCCTTAGGGTATTTATAGGGTCAAAAACTATTTAATTGGTGCAAAACTAATCATTGTACAACGCGCGTCTCTATTTGAATGGAGATTTGCATTTGAATGGAAAAGTACGTTCGAACGAACTCTAAAATGCTAAAAATCACTTTGCCAAACTGATTTTTACCTAGTTAAATGCTGATTTACAGAAATTCAGTGAAATACACTTTTGTAGTCTAGTTTCTAATGCCGCAGGAATCAACTAAATTGGATATCAGGATAAAAAGATATAGCTAAAATACTCGGTTGGTGTCAAATTTCTTTCTATCCAAATTCTCTAAAAAATGAGTCTAAACTCCAGAACACTACCAAACTTCTAATACACCCCATATCACCTATCCTGAATTCATTTGATATCAATTCAATACATGATAATCAAGTATAATTTAAAATAAATACATGGGGGTTTATTGTGGTGGTGTGACCTTTTCTACAATTTTGCCATTCCTAAGAGTGGTGACTGCTTGAACTTGTTCTTGTGGAGGGTCTATGGTAGAAGAATTGCTTACTTGAAATTGACCCTTTGGCTATTTTGGTTAGGCAAAAATTTGTCCTTCTTTTGTGTGGTGATAGGCTGGGTTAACTTCTGTATATGCATCGTGATATCATGGAAATTCTATGAAGTTTTGGCTTTAAATTCATTGAAGGCTTGAGTGTTTTGGTTATTATAGTTCAATTGGGTGCATAAACTAGTTAGGCATATCCTCCAAAAAAATTTTATTAGGTGGCAATATGGTGGGTATCGCACTGGTGGGGTTGTTGTGCATTCCTCCAACAAAAGTTTGGGAAGTACCTATAAGGGTTGGAATATGGCTTGTTGTAACTGGAGATTGCATTGGATTGCTCTAACAAAGCCTCCATAAACGTTCATACAGTGGGCACTTCCTTATGGGATGCCTCGATGAAGCATATATTGATTAGTAATTAAAATCAACATATTACTATACTTTTTTAATACTAATTATGCTTTGATGGAGTTTAAATGATGACATTTCCATATATAAATTGTACAAAGACCCTAAGGCAATGAATATCAAACTTCCATGCAGCACCAGCATGCCCTGGAGCAAAATTGGAGCAGCTTGGAACAAAGCTATAACGTTTAAATGCCAATTCACATTCGAATGTTCCCTCGAATTATTGAGGCCCAGGCTGCTGAGATATGTGCTTGAATTATTTTCCTGTTGTTCCTAACTTCTTAACATCTCCCTTGATGTATGTAAGAGCTATGTGTGAGGGGAATGTCACTCTCCCTTGGGACAATGTCCAAAGAAAGGAAAATGAGAAAATGGAATGGGATGAATGAAATGTGTGTGTGTGTGAACAAAGTGCTCCTCAAGCGCAAGGAGTCTTTTGAGTGTCGTGTTTTACTTGGAAAAGTATTCCAAGGTCGTCTCTTGAGGGAAGGAAGTGAACTATTATGAAGGTGATTTTTATGAAAGAAAAGTGTAAAATCTTTTTGTTTTGAAATTTGGTAGTGGTTTGTGTTGTGATAATGAAATGAAAACAAGTGTTGGCTAATCCAAAGAGGTCATTCCAATGGGAATCTCAATTCAACTCGAAACCTTCCTCTACTGGTGCATAGATGAACGATTGATTCATGGGAAGCTAGGGACGAGATGATGAAGATCCAAGCATAACCCGTGACTAGGCCTACGGGATATCAAAGACTCACAACCACATCCACTCTCAACCCAGTCAAACTTAACCATCATACACCGATAAGGAGGTCTCCCTTGGATTAGCCAACTAAAAGCTTAGCCACTCATGGTTAAAGTAAAATCAACAATGAACAGGAAAGACATTATGAAGAAATAAATGTTAGTTCTAAGCATAAAAGAAATGCATCAATATAACGTTCTTCGACAAATAATGAGTGAATCACATTCCACCCTTCACTGCTTCGATAAAACTCTAGAAAAGTGGAAGAGTTTCAATCCACTAAGGGAAGAAGGAAGCTCCAACAATGGAAGTAAAATAAAACATGACTTAAATTAAAAAAAAGTAATAATTACTTGGCGGGTATTCTACAACCAAGAGATGATAACACAATAAAAAAAATAATACTACTCGGCGGGTATTCCACAACCAAGAGATGATAATACAATAAAAGAAAGTAATACTACTCGGCGGATATTCCACAACCAAGAGATGATATTATCATAAAAGAAAGCAATAATACAAAGAAAGTAATACCAACTTGGAGGGTTTTCCTCAACCAAGAGAAAAGTAGCAAGCATATAAAGAAAACAATAACAGCTTGGAGAGATTTTCACAACCAAGAGCTCTAGCAAAAACTTATATCTTTTCCAAGCCACAAAGGGGTGATATTTATAGGCAAAGCCTTTACAAACCACAAGGGATGACATTTACAAACCCCAAAGATACCATTCACAAGCCCAAGGGATGACATTCACAAGTTTTCAAAAGTTGTCATTCACAAGCTTCCAAAAGTTGACATTTGGATTACTTTAATCTCTCTTTGTTTAGAGCTTTAATAATTGTTATCCTAGAATTTGTAGCTTTCTCACAATCGGCTCCCCGGTAGTTTGTAGCTTTGATGCATAAAACCCTTAAAAGAACAACAATTAATGCGTTGTCCCTAATTCACACACTAATCTTAATAGGTCAATTTTGATTAGTTTAATTTTATTTAAATAACATAATTGACCTATTAACTTAATTAAATTATGCATTAATTAGGATTAATCACACTCCCAACCTAAACATTACTAGTTCCTAATAATAACAACAGAAAACATCACTTTCGTAGATAACACGATTGCATTTAGCATACGCAACAAGCCGTTAAACCCCTAGGTGATCCCTAGTGGACGAGTTTTGTCTCGTGAAGGTTTCCAGTAAAGGTACCTACAAACTTTTTTTTATATATATATATCCAATATTTAAATCATATTCCCTCATCTTAACTAGTACTGGGATGTTAAAATCACTTTGTCCACTGAATCTGAACTAATCACACTTGAGACATATCATAGTTTTAAATGTTATTCTAGAGTATCCACATACACATTTCCTTTCAAAACTCATGTGTGTGTGAAATGAACATGTAATTTTAAATATTTACACAACGGAATCCGCATTCACATAGCTATCCAAATTCAGCTTTGATGCAAAACTGACCAAGGGTTTCTCTCAAAAAATGAATCACACTATGATTATGCTGGCATGCTCTCCATGTGTATATGTGAGATAGAATATTGTGCTCAAATGAAATATACTCACATATAATCCAAAAATGAAGCACATGCATAAAAAAATGAAACAACCTTAGCATAATCTCATGAAATGAATGTTAGGGCACTAGATAGCAAAATCAACTTCTCTTTTTCTTAAAACATGTGCATCCCCCATGCTTCTCTAGATTATTTAGGACTTTCACGGGTTGTAATGAGGCCTTGGGTGATATTGAGGTAAGGAAAACGAAGGATATAAGATAACAAAGAGAGTTGTTCCGAGTGAATGACCTTTATTTCAAAAAGATCTCCCTTTTTATGAGATTTTGTAGTCTAATACCATCACTTCACTCTTTGTTTCTTTTTCTTTCTTTTCTTTTCTTCTCACCCCTTTTCTTCCTTTTTTGGTTTTCTCATTTTTTTTCTGAACTCCTTGAGTTTTAATATCATTCATCTATTTTGTTTGAGTTTTCACACCATACTTCCTTCTCTTTTATGATTATTCATACTCAGCACTAGGAATAACCAAGGTAAGGTAGATATTTATCATTTTCATTGGCTTGGTCAAATGTATGGCATAGAATTGAATTCAATTAAGACTCAATCATGACACTAGGGAAAATATTTTCTCAAGAAGAAGGCTAAGGCTCAAAATATTCAAAAATGGCCCAAGATCACATCTAGATAAGCATAGGAAAACATTGTACATATCAAGACAAAGTCAATTAACTACCCAAATGCACCTAACCAAAATAAACATAATGAGATTATTGAACAAATGTGGAATTTGAACAATTGTACCATGAGTAAATGTAAGTTTCCTCCAACAAGGATTGACACTAAAGCTCACATGAGTTCCTACTCATCTCCATTATTCATGTCAGGCACTAAATGTGAACTCAATCCGTAAATTATAAAAATTATAAGTTCATGGTGCATTTATGGTTGAGTTCAAAAGCAAACAAGTATGTCTCTTAGCAATAGAATAAACTTCTATAATGTGCTCATGTATTCAAAGTTCAAAATGAAGATCAAGTAATCATAAATTCCACAACAATTAGGGCAGGGAAATATAATTCAATATTGGATATTTTTCACAAAAATTGTCTAAAATTTTTAAAATTTTCACATTTTCAACTTATTCTATACAAAAAGTGGTGGAACATGTAAATGGTGCACCTCACCCCCAATTTGAACTATGCACTGTCCTCAATGCACAAAGAATCATGCAATAAGAAAAATGAAAGTAACATGTGAAATGAGATACCGTATTTTTTTTTTCGAACATTAAATAAAATTCAAAATTATTAACATACTCATTTATCTATGAAAATTGAAGGAAGACTAGATGCACCAATTGAACTTGAAAGTCTATGGCGTCTCAAGAACAAGTCTCTACCCACGCTACAGGTTGGTATTTTAGGACATTCCTTACTCGGCCCATATCTTTATTTTTGTACATCTAATAACAAGATATTTATACTAAACATTCGGACCATTTACTTTCATCCCCAAATACACACTTTTCCACAACTTTGTTAAAAGATGAGAAAGAAAATTTTAAATCCGAGTCATCGCCTGTGTCTAGGTCATTATTAGTGACCCTTCCAACTTCTTGTTGCACATAACGTGTAAGTCCCGAATTGGCATAGGATGGCGTGTCAGGAAAATCATTACTCTGCCCATACACTATCCAGTTTAATCGATCGGTCGCACGACCAGAAATTGGTTCAGAACACTGATTATGTTTTTTCATGTGAAATATTCTGCCATATTGGTAACAAGCACCCAGTCGTTTGGAACGACGACGTTTAGCAAAAGAGCTTCTGCCTCACAATGGTTTTGCTTGTTGCTCTCGGATTTTAATTTTTTTTCACATCTCTTGCTTTTCTCATTATCACAACATGCACATCAGATGAAAAAGTGCGCAAAACACTTAAACTAGACCAAAAAAGTTTATTGTCCATACTTGCTAAACTACAGACACCCTATCTGGTTCTTTAATATTTGCCAGTCAGAAAAATAATTAAAGCTGCATTCGACATGATCATAAAATATAATAAAAAATACAGTAAACATACGCAAATATGAAACTGAAACAAACTGAAACTATAGATCACGACACCCCCTACAAACTGAAACTATTCCCCAAATAATTCGAATTTACTAGAACTACCAATAGAGTTAGGGTTTGAGAAATAGAGATCCGTTCATCTGCCAAAACCTACAAAGAAAATACCAATTTGATAATCATTCTTCGAGATAAGGGTTTCGGTTAGGCTGGAAACCCTTCAACCTAAGTGTAGCTAGAAAAAGAATAGCCATGTACAAAAACAGACATATAATAAAAATTATTAGACAAATGACTGGGTCTTCTAGAAATATGGTCATGGATTTGCAAGGGGTGAGTTATTTTTACAGAGAACAGAGAAAAACGAAGAAGAAGAAGAAGATAGAAGAAGGAAGAAAGAGGGGGGCCAACATCGGTGGATGGAATAAAGGAAAAAAATTGGAGACTTAATAAAGGCATCCCAGTTTTTTTTTTAGTGTTGGCAGAAAACGAATATTTGCGGAGGAATATTCTTTTTTTTTATTTAAAGAAAGCAGGAACAAATATTTTCAAAGGACTATTGTAGATCCAACTTTGGTACAACATGCAAATGGTCCACCTCACCCCCCAACTTGATTCATGCATTATCCTCAATGCACAAAAAAGATATGAAATATAATGAAGGACTGTAGAAAGAAGAGTAGGGATAGAGGACACCTCAGATTGGAGCTTTTGACAAAATACCAACATCTGGATCTAGGAAAAACAAAACTATACAACTAAAAAAAAGGTAAGTGACATGAAATAAATAATAACATAAATAAATAAAGGCAACTATACATTAAAAAAAGTAAACACTAGCTACTTCTCCGTTGAATCCAGATACACCAGATCCATTAAATCTTCCTCCACCATCTGTCCTTCAAAATTCTCAAAGAATGGCTTAAGTCTTTGGCCATTGACCTTGAATGTTTGGCCATTCTCAGGGTTTGTGACCTCTACAGCTCCATTGGAATAGGCCACCTTGACAAGATAGGGGCCATCCCAACGGGATTGAAGTTCTCCTTGAAAAATGGAGAGACGAGAGTTATATAAAAGCACTTTTTGGCCAGGCTCAAATGACTTCCTTACAATGGATTTATCATGAAAGATTTTAGCCCGTTCCTTTGAAATTTTGGAACTCTCATATGCATCTCGGTGAATTTCTTCCAATTCATTTAGCTCTACCTTCGTATGATCACTGGCCATTCTCAAATTAAAATTTAAAGTCTTAATGGCCCAGTAGGCCTTGTGTTCCATTTCGACTGGCAGGTGGCAAGCCTTTCCATAGACAAGTCAGTTGGGAGACATGCCTAAAATAGTTTTAAAGGCGGTGCAGTATGCCCATAAGGCACCGGTCAATCTATCGGACCAATCCTTCCTATTTGGATTAACCATTTTTTCTAGAATGTTTTTGATCTCTCTATTGGCTAGCTCGGCTTGACCATTTGTTTGTGGGTGATAGGCGGTGGATACTTTGTGAGTGACACCATATTTGAACATTAAGGATGCAAATGGCCTATTATAGAAATGTGATCCACCATCACTTATTATTGTATGAGACATCCCAAACCTCGAAAAGATGTTCTCTTTAAGAAACTTGACTACGACCCGGTGGTCATTAGTTTTGGTCGGGATAGCCTCTACCCACTTTGAGACATAGTCTACTGCTAGGAGGATGTACAGATAACCAAAAGACATAGGGAATTGACCCATAAAGTCGATGCCCCAACAGTCGAATATTTCTATGACAAGCACGGGGGAAAGGGGCATCATATTTCTACAGGTCACACTACCCAATCGTTGGCATCTGTCACATGCCTTACAGAACGAAACACAATCTTTAGTAAGGGAGGCCCAATAGAAACCTGATTGAAGAATTTTAGTGGAAGTCTTCTTTGTTGAAAAATGTCCACCACAAGCCTGTGAATGGAAAAATGCTAGGACATCCTGTTGTTCGTTCTCAGGTACACATCGTCTCATGACCTATTCGGGACAATACTTGAATAAGTACGGGTTATCGAAGTAGAAGTACTTCACATCTGCCATGAATCGTCTTTTATCTTCGGGGCTCCATAGTGGCGGTAGCTATCCTGTTGCAAGGTAATTACAAATATCAGCATACCCAGGACATACTGAATGAATTGAAAGAAAGTGTTCATCAGGAAAAGAGTTAGGGATCAGAATGTGCTCGTTAGCATCCTGCACCACAAGCCGAGATAAGTGATCCGCCACCATATTCTCAACTCTTTTTTTTGTCCTTGATAGTTAAATCAAATTCTTGTAGGAGGAGAATCCACCTAATGAGTCTTGGTTTTGCATCCTGCTTAGATAACAAGTACTTCAAGACAGAATGGTCAGTGAAGACAACAATAGGCGAACCAATGATGTATGAACAGAATTTATCTAAAGCAAACACTACAGCTAGTAATTCTTTCTCACTTGTAGTGTAATTCATTTGAGCCTCATTAAGTGTTTTGCTAGCATAGTATATCATATATGGTCTATTACCTTTCCTCTGACCAAACACTGCGTCGACCGCGTAATCAATTGCGTCGCACATGAGTTCGAAGGGTAGATCCTAATTGGGTGGTTGCATGATAGGAGGCATGACAAGCATACATTTTAATTTTTTAAATGATACCTCACAGTCATCCAACCACTCAAAAGGGACCTCCTTAGACAACGATTGGGTTAGGGGTCGGGTCAATGCACTGAAATTCTTAATGAATCGACAATAAAACCCTGCATGGCCCAAAAATGACTGGATTCCCTTGATGGCTGTCAGCGTAGGGAGGTTGGAGATGGCCTCCACCTTGGATTTGTCAACTTCAATGCCCCTCTCCGACACTATGTGGCCCAACACAATTCCTTTCGTCACCATAAAGTGACACTTTTCCCAATTCAAAACAAGATCATTTTCTTCACATCTCTCCAATACTCTCTCTAAGTTCTCCAAGCATCCGTCAAAGGAATCACCAAAAACAGAAAAATTATCCATAAACACCTCCACAATCTTTTCTACCATATCGCTAAAGATCCCCATCATGCACCGTTGAAAGGTCCCCGGGGCATTGCATAGTCCGAATGGCATACGACGATAGGCGAAGGTACCATATAGGCAGGTGAACGTTATCTTCTCTTGGTCCTCCAATGCTATCTCAATCTGATTGTAGCCGGAGTACCCATCTAAGAAACAATAGAATAGGTGCCAGCTACCCGTTCCAAAACTTGATCTAGAAATGGCATTGGGAAGTGATCTTTCCTTGTATAAGCATTGAGTTTCCGGTAGTCAATGCAAACTCTCCATCCGGTTGTGATTCTTGTTGGTATGAGTTCATTTTTCTCATTCTCCACTACCGTGACTCCCGACTTCTTTGGTACTACTTGTGTGAAACTTACCCACTTGCTATCGGCGATCGGAAAGATGATGCCTACATCAGGTAATTTTAAAACCTCCTCCTTCACCACCTCCTTTATGTTTGGATTTAATCTCCTTTGAGGTTGTCGGGAGGGTTTGGCATCCTCCTCAAGGTAGATATAATGGGTAAAAATGATGGGGTTAATCCCCTTGATGTCCGCGATAGTCCACCCAATTGCTCCTTTGTGCATCCTCAATACCTCCAAGAGTTTTTCTTCTTGCTCCACCTTCAAAGTAGAGCTAATGACCACCGAAAAAGTTTCTTCTTTGCATATATAGGCATACTTCAAGTGGGAGGGTAATGGCTTCAATTCTAGTTTTGGCTTTTGTTCATCTGATGGAATTTTTTTTTCTTGTTCGGGTAACTCCTCAAAGGTGGGGATCCAACTTCCGATCCCCTTCAAGTCTTCACTCTCCTCTTGCTTTTTCAATTCTTTAAGGTCAACAATTTGTTCCTCCTTTAATTTCAGCATTCTTTCCAATTCCATTTGCTCCTCGACCAAGATGTCAATTCGATTTACCTCATTAACCTCCTCGTCATCTCCCGGTTGTTTTGCCAAATTAAACACGTTAAGCTCCATAGTCATATTCTCAAATGCCAATTTCATCAAACCATTCCTGCAATTAATCGCAACATTAGATGTAGCAAGGAAGGGACGTCCAAGAATAACCAGGGTTTGGGAACTTAGATTGGCCATGGGATATGTATCTAAGACAATAAAATCAACGGGGAAGTAAAAGTTATCAATTTGAACTAAAACATCTTATACTACTCCCCTTGGTGTGCGGATGCTATGATCCGCCAGTTGGAGTGTAATTGACGTGGGCTTCAACTCCTCAAGTTGAAGTTGTTGATACACCGAGTAAGGGAGGAGATTGACACTTGCACCAAAATCAAGCAATGCTTGCTCCACCCTGCAATTCCCTATGGTTATGGCAATTGTTGGACAGCCGTGATCCTTGAATTTTGGAGGAGTGTTGGTCCTCAAAATGGAGCTCACTTGCTCCGTTAAAAATGCCTTTGTTCGAACATTCAACCTCCTCTTTACCGTGCATAGATCCTTCAAAATTTTTGCACATGACGGTATTTACTTGATAGCGTCGAGGAAAGGGATGTTGATCTTTACCTGCTTGAACATCTCCAAAATGTCAGTATAATTATCCACCTTGACAGGTGGCTTCAAACGATGGGGAAAAAGGGCAGGCATAGAAGGAATAAACAAATGCTCATCTATCACATTTTTTTTAATTACAACATCATCTCTATTTTCGCTCTCCTCACCTTTTTCGGCCACACTTTTTTGGCCTCACCCTCACTTTCTCCTTGTTTTGGCAATAGGGCCTTGGGTGCAACCTTTGGCACTATGGTCTTTTCATATTGTTTACCACTTCGAAGAGTGGTGAACGCCTTGAGTTGTTCACAACTCTCTTGGGTGGGTGAGGCTACTTCAACCACATGTTGGCCTTTGGGGTTTTCTTGGGGTTGAGCGGGGAATTTTTCCTTCTCTTGTTGAGACAACCCAATGACATTAGTGATCTTGGTGAGTTGGGTCGAAATGTCCTTGTTGAAGGTGGTTTGGCTTTGAATGAAGTTGTAAAGTACATCCTCCAAGTTCCTCTTATGGAGGGGTTGGTAGGTGGATGGATTTGGTGGTCCTTGATTAGAAAATCCTTGTGGAGGAGGATTTTGTGAAAAATTCTGCTGTGGTGGTGTCGACTGATACCCTTGCGGATTTGTTCGTGGGTATTGGGAGCTAGACGCTTGCCTATGACTTGGGTATTGACCTTGTTTAGGTGGCACGGGAGATGAATATGCATTGGACCCATGAGGAATAGGGTTCTCATTTCTCCAACTAAAGTTAGCGTGGTTGCTCCACCCTAGATTATAAGTGTTGGAATATGGAGAGAATGATTGCCTCGGTTGATTTAAGGCATGGACTTGTTCCTGGTATGCTTCCCTAAGCGTCAGAATGCTCGGACACTCCGATGTAGAGTGCTCAACATTCTCACAAATAGAACAAGTCTCCTCGGTTCTTGACACTTGAGACACCTCCTGTCTCCTATTTACCTCAAGATTCTCTACTTTCCTAGATAATTTAAAAATTTGTGAAAGTAGGTCTTTCCGGTCTTTTAGCTCATAAATCCCTCCCTTTTTTTGTTGGCCACTCCCCTGAGGCAAAGATCTTAACACATCGGTAGGATCAGTGATGTGCCATGACTGTGAATTTTCGGACAAGGTATCAAAATAGTCCAACGCCTCATCGGGTTCTTTATTCAAAAATTTCCTGTTGCACATCATGTCAATAAACTGTCGAAGACCTGGTGTAATTCCTTCATAAAAGAAACTAACCAATTGCCATGGTTTAAAACCAGGATGTGGAATGGACTGTAATAACTCTTTGTACCTTTCCTAGCATTGGTAAAATTTTTCGTTGGGATTCTCCGAAAAATTTTGAATTTGCTTCTTAAGGGTGGTGGTTTTGTGCACTGGGAATTTTTTTTCAAAAACACGGAGATTGCTTCTTCCAAAGATGTCACAGTCCGAGATCTTAAGGACTAAAGCCAAGTCTTTGCTTTATCACTCAAGGAGAATGGGAACAATTTCATCCTATCAATTTTTTCTATATTATGATTAGGGTGAAAGTTGCAACTATTTCTTCGAAATCCCTTATATGTGAATAAGGGTTCTCACCCTCGATTCCGTGGAATTCAGGAAGCAAGTTCAACATGCCTGGTTTGACTATGAAGAGATGAGCTTGGATTAGAAGAAGAATGCATGAGGGTGTGATGCATTGGGTTTGTTGAAGGAAATCCCTCATTGACCTAGTCGGAGGGTCAAGTGGGATGTCATTCCCCTCATTCCTAGGTGGGGGAAAATGCACTTGGGGGTTAGGCCTTCCAGGTTATTGCAATCCCCTATCCTCCTAGACATTAGGATTGGCACCAACATCATCAAAATTGTCACCCACATCCTTGGGTGGGTCTTTGTTAATATTCATATTAGGGTCCATGAATTGCCTAACCAATCAGTGTTGCTCGTCCCGCCCCCACATACAACAAAGAATCTAATTTTTTTTTGAAAATATCCACAAACAAAGATATGAAAATGAACCACGTACCTCAGCCCGTGATGAAGATCACGGGACTTACCTCCGTAGTCTGAAATTTGCGTTTTGGGTTTGACACTTGTCCTCCTCGGCAACGACGCCAAAAATGCTTGAATTATTTCCTTGTTGTTCCTAACTTACTAACATCTCTCTTAATGTATGTATGATGTATGTTTAAGGGGGAATGTCACTCTTCCTTGGGACGATGTCAAAAGAAAGGGCAAGAAGAAAATAGAATGGGATGAATGAAATGTGTGTGTGTGTGAACAAAAGTGCTCCTCAAGCGCAATGAGTCTTTTGAGTATCGTGTTTTACTTGAAAAAGTATTTCAAGGTTGTCTCCTCAGGGAAGGAAGTGAACCATTATGAAGGTGATTTTTATTAAAAAAAAGTGTAAAATTATTTTGTTTTGGAATTTGGTGGTTGTTTGTGTTGTGATAATGAAATGAAAACAAGTGTTGGCTAATCCAAAGAGGTCATTTCAATGGGAATCTCAATTCAACTTGAAACCTTCCTCTACTGGTGCATAGATGAACAATTGATTTGTGGGAAGCTAGGGATGAGATGATGAGGATCCAAGCATAATCCGTGACTAGGCCTACAGGATATGAAAGACTCACAACCACATCCACTCTCAACCCAGTCAAACCGAACCATCATACACCGAGAGGAGGAAAGACAACGAGTTAAAATGGCATACCAAGAGGAGGTCTCCCTTGGATTAGCCAACTAAAAGCTTAGCTACTCATGGTTAAAGTAAAGGCAACAATGAACTGGGAAGACATTATGAAGAAATAAATGCCAGTTCTAAGCATAAAAGAAATGCATCAATATAACGTTCTTCGACAAAGAATGAGTGAATCACGTTCCACCCTTCACGGCTTTGATAAAGCTCTAGAAAAGTGGAAGAGTTTCACTCCTCTAAGGGAAGAAGGAAGCTCTAACGATGGAAGTAAAATAAAACAAGACTTAAATTAAAAGAAAGATATAATTACTTGGCAGGTATTCCACAACCAAGAGATGATAACACAATAAAAAAAACAATACTACTCGGCGGGTATTCCACAACCAAGAGATGATAATAAAATAAAAGAAAGCAATACTACTCGGTAGGTATTCCACAACCAAGAGATGATAATATCATAAAAGAAAGCAATAATACCAAGAAAGTATTACAAACTTGGAGGGTTTTCCTCAACTAAGTGAAAAGTAGCTAGCATACAAAGAAAATAATAACAACTTGGAGGGATTTTCACAACCAAGAGCTCTAGAAAAAACTTATATCTCTTCCAAGCCACAAAAAGGTGGTATTTATAGACAAAGCCTTTACAAACCCCAAGGGATGACATTTATCAACCCCAAAGATACCATTCACAAACCCAAGGGATAACATTCATAAGTTTTCAAAAGTTGTCATTCACAAGCTTTCGAAAGTTGTCATTCACAAGCTTCCAAAAGTTAACATTTGGATTACTTTAATCTCTCTTTGTTTAGAGCTTTAATAATTGTCATCCTAGAATTTTTAGTTTTGTCACAATTGGCTCCCCGGTAGTTTGTAGCTTTGACGCATAAAACCCTGAAAAGAACAACAATTAATGCATTATCCCTAATTCACACATTAATCTTAATAGGTCAATTTTGATTAGTTTAACTTTATTTAACTAACACAATTGACCTATTAACTTAATTAAATTATGCATTAATTAGCATTAATCAATATGGCTTGTTGTAGCCAAGAAGAAACATACTAAAGTACTTGAGTACCACGTTCGAACGTTCTCCTGAATTATTGAGGACCAGGCTGCTGAGTGCAAGTCAAGTTGTACATGGAGCATGGAAATGAATCTCACAGATGACCACATGCCACTTGAGTGGGAACTGTAGACTCCATCTGGTGTTTGAACGCCCATTAAGCAAAGACAAGAGGCAACGTTCAAACGTTGTCCCTAGACAGGCTGCAAAGTGGATGACTTTTAGTTGACTTTGGAGGCCTTACACTATTTCTACACACTCCCTTGTCTCCCTCCTCCTTGCCTATAAATACTCTCATTGTGTGAGCTTCAAAAGTACTGGGATTTTTAGACTAGACCAACATTTCTTAGCTTGTTATAGAATTAGTCTTAGATTTAGGTTTTCATTTACTATCCTAGAGGGAGATAGATAATTTATTGGTTGCAGTGAAAACCCTCCAAAAGTGACTAGATTTCTTCTACTTTTTGTTATTTCATTTGCTTCCATTTCTTGAGCTTCCTTTCTTACCTTAGAGTAGTGAAACTTTTTCACTTTTCTAGAGCTTTACCAAAGCTGTGAGTGGTGGAACGTGATTCACTCATTCTTCGTTGAAAATCGGCTCCTTGTAGTGCATTTACCTTGTAACTCCTCTACTTGGAGGGATGAGCATCACTCACTTTTCTAGCTTTACCAAAGCTATGAAGCATGAGTATTTTCTCATTCACTCTTTAGGATGAGGTAATGGACATGTATAAATCATCTAAAAGTTATATCTCTGCATTTTTATTATGCTTAATGCTTTATATTCTCCTTGCTTATTGAATGATTGACTACATCGAGCAAAGCTAAGGTACTTTGTATAACCATGAGTACTTTCTATAACACAGATAACTCTGGCGTAGCAAGATTCATTTGATCAAGGCAAGTACCCCGGCTAGATCTTCATGACTAATGAACACATAATATTACATATTTAATGGCCTCATTACGTACATTTTAACTCAACTTTGCATTTAAGTACTTAGAGTTAACCAAATTCATGAATAATGTTAAATTTATGATGTTGCAGGTAATTATAGCGTAAATCATGTATTTTGGAACCTTGCAACTAAGTGTGGAGGAGTGATAAAGAGATGTACACTTTACATGAGGATTTGGAAGCTTAAAAGTGAAAGAAATCAAGGAGGTATCGGTGCTTGGTAACATAGGCATCAGCATCCGCACCATTTGGTAGAAGTACCTCGGTTTTCCTCCTTTTGGACTATGATTCACTTTGAATCTGGAAAACTTCGAAACATAAAAGTTGTAGATCTGTATGTCTTTTGTATTATGTCAAAATTTCAGCTCAATCAGATAGTTGAATCAAAAGTTATGATAATTTTACAAAAACTATTCTAGAGTAGGCAACCTACCGGTAGTTTTTACTCCAATAGTCAAAACCTACCAGTAGAACAATGAAAACCTACGATAGGTTTTGCGCAGAAGTGCCAAGACGCCTGCAACTCAAGTTCTTTCACTTGGTGATCCCACCATTGATTCTCCCACTTGTCCCTTGACATCCCTTAGACATATACACGCCTCCTACACCCTAGTTGAAGACTTTGGAGGCAAGACATTAATAAGGATGGAAGAGAAGGGGGCAACCATGATGGGTGTAGGCTATGCTCTTACTGTAACGCCCCAAATACCACCCTGGATGGCTTTACATTCTAAAACCATTTATATCATGAGAGCACTAACATAATCCATTAATAAATAAAACTTCATAAGTCATTCATAACATTTACATCATTATCCCAAAACAGGATGCCAAACCATGGCCTTTACATTCCAAAAGAATTAATCATGAAATTGCAGCGGAATTTCAAAAGACATCTAGACTTTATAATGTTTCAAAAGTGTAAAACCCGAGCAAATTTGAACTTTTTGTGCATAAGGGCAACATGGTCATTTGCCATCCTAATGCTTATTTGACATACTCATTCTCTAGACCTCGGATGAGGAAACGAACTTCGCCGTTGGATTCGCATCACAAAATCTAGTCACCCTGTCAAATTTTATCAAATTCTGAGATAGTCGGACTTTTGCACATCGTTCGAGGCGATTGCGTGGCGAATGACATTTTAAAGGTCCCCAAAAATGAATTTTTAAAATTTTTCTTAAAATAAAATTAAAGTTCAAATAAAATTAATTTGAACTTAATCCGAGTTATAATAAATCGTTTCGGGACGAAAAACGGACCCGAAAGTCAAAAATGTGCGGTACGATGTGGACCGCACATTTATAATTACAAATAGGGGCTAAATATCTGAAAAATCAGATATTCTCACCACTTGCTCCTAGCTTGGCCGGCCATATAGAGAGAGAATAGAGAAAAGAGAGAAAAATGCTTGATTCAAGTTTTCTTTCCAAGATCTACGAAGATTCGTCGGTCGGAAGTCATTAGACCAAGAGTTAAAGGCGATCTATTCGACAAGGGCTACGCGTATGTACCAAGAACAAGGGATTTCACCGAAGATCCGAGAGGAGTCTTTGAGGAAAAAATCAAGATTTTGGGCTTGGGGTTGGTGTTCTTGAAGTCCTACACTTCAAGTGAGGTAGGGTTCTTCGTACTTGGGTTTTACTCCTACCTTAAGGGGCACTTTTTGGTGGCTGAAATATGATTGTATATGGCTGAAACATGACTGTTTTATGCCAGTTTTAATTGCATGTTTAAGGGGCTGAATTAGGGGTTGTTACATGACTGTTTAAAGGGTTGAATTAGGGGCTGTTACATGGTCTCTTTTATGGCTAAATTGTGGGCTGTCTAGTGCCTGTTTAAGGGGCTGTTTTATGCATGTTTAAGGGGCTGAATTAGGGGTTTTAACATGGCCTCTTTTATGGCTGAATTGTGGGCAGTTTTGGGACTGATTAGCGGGCTGTTTTGGGACTGATTAGCGGGCTGTTTTGAGGCTGATTAGGGGGCTGATTTAGGGCTGATTAGTGGGCTGATTTGGGGCTGTTTTGGGACTGATTTGCGGGCTGATTAGTGGGCTATTTTGGAGCTGATTAGTGGGCTGTTTTGAGTTGAATTTTGGGGGTTGTTATGTGTTATCATGCGCCTTGTGATTTAAGTGGGTTATTGACATAGATTATGTAATAACATGCTTGTCAGTTGTGTTGATTATAAAATGTTGATACATACTAGTTGATGTGTTGACATTGTGATAAGATTTGGTAATTTTATACTTATGTTGTATATTGCCATTGGACATGTGGATATGTATTACATTGCTCATTTGACATAATTGCATATTGAGCATGATATGGGGATCACATTCATGGATATTGGATATGGGTGTGGGTGTGTGAGTGCATGGTATATTCAAACATCATACTTGGTGGTTGAAGGGTGGGCATGGGAAAGTGGGATTGAAGTTCCTACTAAGTCGCACGGTCACATGCATGGAAAACTTGTGTCGGGTAAAGCAAGTAGGGCTAGACTCTCTCTCGGGTGCAAAACCCGGTTATTGGTTTATTCACTTCCATCGGTGCAAGTCCAAAAAAGGTGAATTAGGCGTATGGAGCCGGCGGTGTAATTTCGAAATCCGTTGCCCAACATGACACAAGATTTTAATTTAAAAAGTACTCATTCAATGAGTAACACCCATCAATGATTTGGTTTTATAGTGAAAACAACTTTTATTTCAAACGATGATTGGATGGATTTTTCGTCAAATGACGGTTCATTTCACAAATGCATTGCATTGTGTTGTGGGAGTCGGTGATGACTCGGGTTGAAGTTGCATGAGTGAGTCTCATCTCATTTCATGGCATGACATTATGATTTTTCAACATGAAGTTGCATGTTCTTGTTGAAATGGATATTGATTGTTATCGTTTGCATGTAAATACTACATATGCACATAGGTGGGGAGTAGCCTCTGTAGGAAATACTCTAGTGGGCGTGACTCACCTTATACGGGAAAACGTTTCAGGTGCGAGATTCACTCCGGTGGATGGCTCTCATTCGGGGCCGCAAGGGTGAAGAAAGTCGATTCGTGGCTTTATAACTCTTTTTGTAACACTTTTTGAGCAAACTATGTTTTTGGACATGTATATATAAAAGAATTGTAATCAAACTGCTATGGACTATTTTTGTTACAACATTGCATGTTTTGATATAAGTATGGATAGTTGGACCCGGTGTGGCCAATGTTTACTTATAAATGGACCCGGTGTGGTCAATGTTTTATATTGGGCCTCGGATAGGTCATGTGAAATTTATTGTACAGGTTGAGTTTTGAGGTAGAGTTCCCCGTACAAAGGAGACTCTGCACAAATTTTTATTGAATTATGGACCCCAGTAATTGGATACATCGGCGTGATGTCGAGTTATACGATGTCCATAGGTTGATTGGTGATCAACGACACCCGGATTTTGGGGTGTCACAAAAAAAATATTCTAGCCTAGAACAAAAGAAAGTGTATGTCTTAAGCATCCACCTCAGGATTCGTGTCTCCCGCTATCGGAGCTTCCCAAGGTCCCGGCTCGTCAGTTCTGAGCTCCTCCTCTAGACACAAACCTGAAATATGTTGTTTGTAGGGGGTGAGCACGAAGCTCTGTAGCAACATTCCTCCCAAACCCGAACAAGGTTTATAAAAGCATATAAAATGGCTGGTCTCATTTCACAAATAACATATATGATCTTTGAAGTAAAACAATGACATTTTACAATGAATCTCAAGTTTAAGTAGCAATAGTAATAGGAATGAACAATAACTACTAAGTTCTAATAAACATCCATTTCCAAAATATAAACCATTCCCCACACATGATATAATATTGTCCTTCAAGGCATGAGCATCCTTACAAGAAACCTCTCACCCTCACGGTTAAATTTCTCAAGCATCCTTACAAGGAACCTCATAAGAAGGAATGAGCATCCTTACAAGGAAGCTCTCACCCTCAATGTTTGGTTTCTCAAGCATCCTCACGAGGAATCTCTTGAGAAGGAATGAGCATCCTTACAAGGAACCTCTCACCCATGTTCTTTCAAACAACCAAACAAGGAATACAATACCCAACATACTCTCAATTCATCAACCATTCCACAAAATATCAAAATCCCCAATTCACAAGCAATTTCCAAGAATTTTTAATTCTCACAAGGGATATTCCCAATAGAACAATTTGAATAAAAGGTACAAGAGATCATCATAAACATCATTTGTTGTTCCATATAAAACACTAAAGTTTTGAGAGCAAGAATAAAGGGAAATCAAGAGAAAAATCTATTTCCCTTGAAATCTAGGGTTTCATGACAAGAAGAGAGATTTCATAGTTATCTAACCATAGCTTTGTTTACACATGGTAATCTTTGCAAAAATAACAAGAAAAGAGGGTTTCATGGCATATATATATATATATATATATATATGAGAGTGAAAATAAACATATACATGTAAGTTCTAGTCTCAATGGTCAAGAATGGAAGAAAAATCCCTACCTTGTATTCTTGAAAGCTAGGTTTTGATCTTGAATCAACTCTTTAAACTCTTGTTTTTCTCTTGCTTTCTTCCTCTCTTATGTTTTCTAGGGTTAGAAGTGATGAAATGGAGGCTAAAGAGGCGTCCTAATGTATTTATAGTGGAGAAAAGACCGGCTGTTCGCAACTTAAAATTTTTAGATTTCTACAGCGACTACCAGTAGTTATTACCGGTAGTTCGGGTACATTGGACACTCGACTACCTGTTGACTACCGGTAGCTCGGGTACACTGGTCATTTGACTACCAGTAGGTACTATCGCAGTTCGGGTAAACTAGGCACTCGACTACCCGTTGACTACCGGTAGTTTGGGTAGACTTGACAATCTTCTACCGGTAGTCACTGCCCAGATTTGCCTACTTCACCCATTTTTCATTTCCAATAAATTCCTAACCTTTTAAAGGCCATCCCATACATGTCTAACAAGGTTTTTCACATAAATCTTGAAATCTACAGGTTTTATTGAAATTTTTTTCAATTTCTTTACAAGTCAAAACTACATTCTAGCTAAATATTTACTATTATCAAGCTTAATACTTCCCAAATTTTACATCACCTATACTATCATGTGTAAACCAATTAATAAACAATTATATCACTGGGTTTACACTTACTAGCCTATCCAAGGCCATTAACTCACCTCCCATTGGTGGGAGGCCTGCATACACATGCTAGAGGACCCTTATGGACAAAAATGCAGAGCTCTTTCACTATATATTCAACATTACACAAGATTTTGAGTGAGACTACCTAAGGTTTGAAAGTTCCAAGGAAGAAGATGAGTAGTTAAATATAGAAATTTATGTTTTTTCATTTTCTTCCCCATTTCTGTTGTAGTAAGCTTTAAATATCTTTTAATCCTTAGTTCTTGCACTTTAATCTTATTTATTTCAAGTGTATTACAAGTTTAGTCTTGCATTCTAGCTTTTACCATTGATGCATTCAAGTTTTCTTCACTTCAAGCTTTAAAATGTGAGATTAACCATCAAAATTATTATTTTATTATATTTAATGATTGTTTAATTGCATATTATTAGTGATTAAATGAGTTAAATTCCTTGATTTTCTAGTTTAATACTTTTTTTAGCTGTTTGGTTTATTTTGCAAGTAAATTGGTTGATTTAAAGTAATAATGGGTAATGCAAGTGAAGCAATCACTAGAAGAAGAATCATAATCGATAAGGATTGAAGAGTCAAGATTGAGATAGCAAGGCTTGAAGATAAATCAGTAATTCAATCCTTATAAGAGTCCAAGTTTGAAGAAAACTCATTTAAAGTTGAATTTGGAAAGTATTCTATAAGATAAGGATTTGACACGTCTTCAGTATTTTAGTCATAACTTTTGACACCGATATCCGATTGACCTTATTTTTGTGGGATTGGAAAGAAGACTCCAAGGGCTACAAAAGTCTATCTCACGATAATTTCGTGATTCAACCTATAAATATGTGAAATTTCAGCTCGCAGTCTGGACAGATTTTGTACCTGCGAGGCAAAGATTTAATGCACGGGATTTAACCCTACAAGACTTCTATTTGGCAAAGGAATTTCTTCCAAGCCAACCCTAAATCTCCTAACTATACCTAGAATTTATTTGATTATAAATAGAGGTTCTCATCTTAGGATTAAGAATTCTTTTTCTATCTTTTTATTTTGATCCGTCATGTCTGGCTAGAAGGCTAAGCTAGGGCTAGGGAAAAACTTCTTAACGGAGTATGGTATTTTTATTGACTTTGTACTTCATGATTTATGATATTGTGTTAATTTAATTCTTGATCTTTTAGTAAAGTTGTTTAATCTGTAAAAACTCCTGAGTTGTTGTGCCACGTACATCGATTGCTTGAGAGTAAATCACTGGTTATTCCACGCTTGGAGTATTAGCATGAATTCATAAAATAATATGATTGAATGATTATTCAGGTTCCTGGCAGTCTTTTGATTATAATCGTTAGATTTAGTACTTGATTTCTACTGGAGTTAACCGACATCTAATTCTTGTATCGAATTAAGCTTTGAGTCTTTAATTATTACTGCATGAAGCTGAGAGGGAGTACCTAATGCTCTAGTATTTTTATTATTGTTTTATTTATCAAAAATAATCTTTTCCATCCAACAACTCTTCAAACAAACTCTTTTCCTTTTAAAGTACTTTTAGTTTTTGTGAGATTGTTTTCTTGTTACAATTCCTCGTGGGATCGACCTCGAACTTCCGAGAATATATTACTCTGCTCAACCTGCGTTTGGGTTTACAATATTAAAGTTGAAGCAAGTTTTTGGCGCCGTTGCCAGGGAGTTGAAAGACAAGGAGCCATCACATATTTTGAGGTTTTTAGTATTTGGGATTTGTCGGAGAACTGGTATCTTCGTTCCAATTTCTTTTATTTTCATTGCAATTTATTTACTTTTTGTTATTTAGTTAGATTTTTTGTTCTATTTAGTTTGTTTAGTTGGTTTATGAGCTCTTGGCATCGTGATTTGAGTGGTCGTTTAATAAGAGAAGATTTAGATATTCTGGTTGAAAATTTATTTGATTCAAATCATTCTTTACATATAATGGCTGTAAATCCTAACAATAATAGGCAAAATGAACTTCCCGAACATGAGGATCATTTTGATAGAGTAAGCAATCATGATGAGAATGATGTGAATAATTTAAATGCTAATCAGGGTAGGACTTTGCGAGATTATCTACAACCTGCATGTCTCACTGAACCTTCATGCATTATTTTTCCATTAAATGCCACTAATTTTGTTTTCAAACCTGGCATGATTACATTACTCCCAAAATATCTTGGCCTAGATTCAGAGAATCCATATTTACACATTCGAGAATTCGAGGATGTATGTGCTACGTTCCATGATCAGAGTGACTCGGTAAATACAATTAGGTTGAAGTTGTTTCTTTTTTCATTAAAGGAAAAAGCTAAGACTTGGTTATATTCACTTAGATCTAAAACCATAGGTACATGGCCTAAGATGCAAAAATAATTTTTGAAAAAAAAAATTTCCTATACATCGCACAAACTCTTTAAAAAGGCAAATAATGATTTTTTCTCAAAAAGAGTCTGAAATTTTTTATCAAAGTTGAAAAAGATTTAAAGACCTTCTTGCATCTTGTCCACATCATGGTTATGAGAGTTGGCGCTTGATAAGGTTCTTTTATGAGGGTTTGAGTCCCCAGTTGCGTCAATTTGTTGAAATGATGTGTAATGGTGATTTTATGAATAAGAAACCAGATGACGCCTTAGACTATATGGATCAATTAGCAGAGAATGCACAATCTTGGAATACCACATCCTAAGAACCTTCTAAAGGAAAAAGTGCACAATCATCATCTAGTGGGGGTAAGTATCAGTTAAGGGAAGAAGATGACCTAGGGGCTAGAATTGTCACCTTAGTTAGGAGGGTAGAAGCTATAGAGTACAAAAGGGTTAATGAGGTGGACACAATACCTGTTAAGGAAGTTTGTAGTTTTTGTGAGATCCCTGGACACCCCATGAAGGAGTGTCCAACATGGCCTGTTTTAAAAGAAGTATTGCATGATCAAACAAATGTTGCAAATAATTTTTCAAAACCCTACAATAATCTGTATTCAAATACATACAATCCGGGGTGGAAGAATCATCCCAATTTTAGTTGGAGGAATAAAAATCATGCATCACCTCCATCTCAACAGAATTCCTCCAATGCTGCACCTTATGTCCCACCCCCTAAGAGAAATATGGAGGAAGCATTGACACAGTTCATGCAGAGTCAGGCAAATTATAATAGACAAAATAATTAGGCCATTGATGATCTCAGAAATCAAACCACACAGGCTATAAATGATATTAGGAGTGCAATTACTAAACTGACTATTGACCTTTGTCATCAAGAAAAAGGTAAGTTGCCAGCCCAACCACAACTAAATCCACAGGGTCAATTTTTTATGAATGAGACTGGCACTTCTAACACTGAGCATGAACAGGTAAAGTCTGTCACCACACACCGTAGTGGGAAGGAAATTGATAAAATCATACCTTCAAAAATTCAAAAATCTGAGAAAATTTCAAAACCTACGGAGAGTGATGATAAACTTAACACCCCTGAAGTTAGTGAGCCTGAGAAGTATGTCCCACCTGCACCATTCCCACAGAGATTGCTTACTTCTACCAAGCCTCATATGCACAGTGATATGTTAGAGATTTTTAGGCAGGTGAAAATCAATATTCTCTTATTGGATGCCATTAAACAAATACCTTCTTATGCAAAGTTTTTGAAAGAATTATGCACTGTCAAAAGAAAATTGAATGTGCAAAAGAAGGCATTTTTGACTGAGCAGGTGTCCTCCATCATATAACATAAGACTCCACCAAAGTATAAAGACCCAGGTGGTCCTACTATTTCTTGTGTCATAGGCAACCACAGAATTGAACAGGCTTTACTGGATCTTGGACCTAGTGTGAACTTGCTCCCTTATTCAGTATATGAACAATTAGGGTTAGGTGAATTAAAACCCACTTTGGTTACACTTCAATTAGCTGACAGACCAGTAAAAACACCAAGGGGTATGGTGGAGGATGTCTTAGTGCAGGTTGACAAATTTTATTTTCATGTGGATTTTATAATTTTGGATACTCTACCTGTATTAAATTCTAATGCTCAAATTCCTGTTATTTTAGGCAGACTATTCCTAGCAACCTCAAATGCTTTAATTAATTGCAGGAATGGTGTGATAAAATTAACTTTTAAGAATATGACATTAGAGCTCAATATTTTTCATGTGTGCAAGCAACCAGGGAATGTTGATGAAGATGTGCATGAAGTAAATATGATTGAGTCCATAGTTCCAAGTAGAATATATGATTCTTCTCTATTTGATCCACTTGAAGCATGTCTGCTTGAACAATCTTCTATGATGGAGATACATGAACATAACTCTGAAATTTCTGTTTCAACTGATTTGTTAAACACTTTGCAGGTACTTGAAATGAGAGAGTTGAGACAGAAATTCAAGAAGCTTCCACCAAGAATTGACCCACCAGTTACATCCAGTGAAAAAGCTCCCAAGCTTGACCTCAAGCAGTTACCGGTAGAGTTAAAATATGCATTCTTAGGAGATGATGAAACATATCTGGTAATAATTGCTTCTCAATTAAATTTAGCACAGGAAGGTATATTGTTACAACTTCTTAGAGAGCATAAAAATGCAATTGGTTGGACTTTAGCTGATATAAAAGGAATTAGTCCTTTGGTTTGCACTCATAAGATTTATTTGGAGGATAATGCTAAAACATCTAGGGAGATGCAATGCAGACTAAATCTACATATGAAAGAAGTTGTAAAGAAAGAGGTGCTGAAATTGCTAGATGTAGGAATTATTTACCCTATTGCAGACAATAAACGAGTAAGTCCCACACAGGTAGTTCCTAAGAAATTTGGAGTCACCGTAGTTGCCAATGAAAATAATGAACTTGTGCCAACTAGGACAGTTACTGGTTGGAGGATGTGCATTGACTACAGAAAATTAAATTCTGTTACTAGAAAAGACCACTTTTCTTTGTCTTTTATGGATCAAATTTTAGAAAGGGTAGCTTCACATTTATATTATTATTTTTTAGATGGTTATTCGGGATATAACCAAATTGAAATTGCCCTAGAGAACCAAGAGAAAACCACATTTACTTGTCCTTTTGGCACCTTTGCTTATCGAATGATGCCTTTTGGACTTTGTAATGCACCTGCGACTTTCAAATGTGTATGCTTAGTATTTTCAATGATATGGTTGAACGGTTTCTTGAAGTCTTTATGGATGATTTTACTGTTTTTGGTGATTCCTATGATGACTGTTTATCTATTCTTGAGAAAGTGCTCATAAGATGTGAAGAAAAAAACCTTATACTTAACTGGGAGAAATAACACTTCATGGTTCAAAAGAAAATTGTTCTTGGTCACATTGTCTCTTCTGGGGGAATTCAGGTAGATAAGGCTAAAATTGTACTAATTACTAATTTGCTCACTCCTAAAACCCTTAAGGATGTTAGATCTTTTTGGGTCATGCTGGTTTTTATAGGAGATTTATAAGAGATTTTAGTTCTATTTCTAGACCACTTTGCAATCTCTTAGGGAAAGACATACCTTTTGAGTGGGATTATTCATGCCAAGAGGCTTTTGACAAGCTAAAGGGCATGCTCATCACTGCACCAATCATGCAACCCCCGAATTGGAGTCTCTCCTTTGAAATTATGTGTGATGCCAGTGACTATGCCGTAGGGGCAGTTTTAGGACAAAGGAATGAGAAAAAGTCACATGTCATCTACTATGCTAGTCGAACCTTAAATAGTAGTCGAACCTTAAACAGTGCACAAATGAATTATTCCACCACAGAAAAGGAATTACTGGCAGTAGTATTTGCACTAGACAAATTTAGGTCATATTTAGTAGGATTCCCAATTGTTATTTTCACAGACCATGCAGCTCTTAAATATTTATTGACAAAGAAAGATGTCAAACCAAGACTGCTTAGGTGGATATACTTGTGAGCGATATACCCATTGAGACAGTATCAATTAAGGACACTTTCCCTGATGAACAGTTGTTGACAGTTTCTTCATTACCATGGTTTGCTGACATTGTGATTTTTTTGGTTACAGGTAATATGCCACCAGCTTGGACTAACTTGGATAAGAGGGAATTTCTAGTTGAGGTTAAGATTTTTTTTTGGGGATGACCCATATCTCTTCAAATATTGCCTAGATCAGATTATCCGGAGATGCGTGCCCGATGACGAGGTAAGTAGCATTTTATCTTTTTGTCATTCGGGAGCACGTGGAGGCCACTTTTCTATGAAAAAGACTGTTGTAAAGGTTTTGCAGTATGGATTCTATTGGCCAACAATTTTTAAGGATGCATATAATTTTTGTAAGGTTTTTGAGCGATGTCAAAGACTGAGGGGATTAACCCGTCGAAATATGATACCTCTAAACCCGATTTTAATAATATAAATTTTTGACTGTTGGGGCATAGATTTCACGGGGCCTTTTCTCCTATCTTTTAGATATATGTACATTTTAGTGGGAGTAGATTATATCTCTAAGTGGGTCAAAGCTATACCATGTCGGACAAATGATCACAAAGTTGTTTTAAAATTTCTAAAAGAAAATATTTTCTCCAGATTTGGTATACTTCGAGCCATTATCAGTGATGGGGGATTGCACTTTTGTAATAAAGCTTTTGAGAACTTAATGAAAAAATATGGTGTGACACATAAGGTTGCAACTCCCTATCACCCACAGACGAGTGGTCAAGCAGAGCCAGCCAATTGGGAGGTTTCTTACATTTTGGAAAAAATCGTGAACCCTGATCGTAAAGATTGGTCGTTACGACTAATTGATGCACTATGGGCATACCAAACTGCATATAAACCCCCGATTGGCATGTCTCCGTACAGATTGGTTTATGGAAAAGCTTGCCATTTACCTATGGAATTAGAACATAAGGCATACTGGGCCATTAAGATGTTCAATTTTAATTTTGACAAAGCTGATGCCTTACAAAAATTACAGTTAAATGAGCTTAAGGAGATTAGAAATGAAGCCTATGAAAACTCTCAGATTAGTAAAGAACGGATTAAGGTGTTCCATGATAAGAATATTGTGCGTAAAACGTTTACACCTACTCAGAAAGTTCTTTTATATAATTCTAGGCTTCAAATTTTTAAACGAAAACTTCGAACTAGATGGAGTGGTCCGTACATTGTTAAGGAAGTATTCCCCTATGGAACAGTGGAGATTGAAAATTCCAATAATGGGAACACTTTTAAAGTTAACGGACAACGATTAAAGCCATTATTGGAGGACGATATAGTTGAAGTGGAATCCATCGGGTTGATGGATCCCAACTAGGAATGATTCATCTCTAACAATCAACCCAATTATTGTATAATATTTTCTTTTATTTAACACTTTGCTTATTTTTGTTAAGTCTTTTATTTTTAGGATTTAAAGTTGTTGCGGCACCAGGTATTCCTACCTCTTTGATCTTTATTCATTATTTTTAGTAAGCATTAAGGTATTTATTTTTACATTGAGGACAATGTTGGATTTAGGTTGGGGTGTGTGGGTATGTTTTTTTGTTGTAACAATTTCTAGTTTAGTTATGTTGAAAAAAAAAAATTGGTTATTAAATATCTAAATAACATTTTTTATGCATAATTTGACACCACAATATATAAATAATTTGCGTAGCTTTAAATTTACAACTGTTTAAGCATCACATAGAACTTTATTCTATATTTTTGTATCTCATATCATGTTCTTATAAAAACTCATAAATTGTACACTTTAGACTTTACCAAGTTGATAATTTGTTAGGTATTTTACCTTGAGAACTTGAAACATATAGTGAAGATGCATAAAACCCTAGTGAGTTTTGATCCAATCTTTTTTGGAGGGTTATTTACATTTACTCAATAAATAATATTTTTATTCAGCTAATCTCCTTCAGTAGTCTCATTATTTTTGTTTTGGTCAACACCAATACTTTGAATAATTGCTTGACTTAAATTATTTGCATGAAAAGTGTGTTATCAAGAACTCTTGAAATATGATTTTATGCCATCTTTGACATTATTTGAGCCTAAGCCTTATTCTTTGAATATTTTTATTTCTAGAAGCCATGATTGAGCCTTTGAAGCAAAATTTTATTTCTTATACCAAACATATATAACCAAGCCAATGAAAAAATTAATATCGTTTACCCTTGGTTATCCCGAGGTTGAGCTTTTTATTGTTTATGTAATTTGAAAAATGTTGGTTGAGGAAAGATGGAAAAAAAAGTTGAAAAAAAAAGAGAGAAAGACAATATGTCTAGCTATGAAAAAGCAAAGAAAAAAAAAATAGCAAGCATGAGTTTAAAAAAAAAATTATATGATCAAGTGTTGTAAATTGTGCTTCTAAATGATAGAGAGTGAAAGACTATGAAAAGAAGTTTGGTTGTGTAATGTACAAGTTCTCTCGGGATAGTCTTTTGAATTCTTGAATATCATTCGTTTCAAAACTCCAATCCCAAGGCCCCATTACAATCTTAAATAAAGACCTATCTGATCTTAAGAGTGTATTGGTGGAAGCATAACTTGTGTGAATAAAAAAAAATAGTGATTATTTATTTATTGTGTGTTGATTTCCTTTCATGAGATTATGTCAAATCTTTTTCTTTTGGATTACGTTCTTTTTAATGAAACATGTGAGCATTAGTTTGTTTTGATTTAAATATCTTCTTCTCACATGTGATACATGAGAGTATAATCATTATAATCTGAGAGAATTATTTATGAGTGAATTATCTAGTGAGATTTGGCATTGAGACGAATAGTTGATAGTTGTAGGGGTGATTATCAGATAAATTATTGACTTGGTATAGTTAATTCACACCACACACCAGTTTATATGAGAATATGATAAGTGCATATATTTATATAACGTAGAGTTCTATATTTTGCTTTGCATGTGCTTATAAAAAGGCTTGTATCTTAGAATTTTTTTATTGTGGTAGCAATTTGTGTTATAAAATTATTATTTAGACATTTGATCACAAGGTGATGTTTGTGGGTATCATCCCTGAAAACCCTCACGAGACTATACTCGTCCACTAAAGAGAACCTAGGGGTTTAAAGGCTTGTTGCATATGCTAAATGCAATCATGAGACCTACGAAAGTGGATTTGTGTTTTTTTTATTAAGATAGTTTATTTTTATTTTTTTTTAGATTTTAGAATCCATGTATTACTAGGGACTAGTAATATTCAGGTTGGGGGGTGTGATTAACCATCAAAATTGCTATTTTATTATATTTAATGATTGGTTAATTGCTTATTATTTGTGATTAAATGGGTTAAATTCCTTAATTTTCTAGTTTAATGCTTTTTCTAGCTGTTTGGTTTATTTTGCAGGTAAATTAGTTGATTTAAAGTAATAATGGATAATGCAAGTGAAGCAATCACTAGAAGAAAAATCATAATCGATAAGGATTGAAGAGTCAAGATTGAGATAGGAAGGCTTGAAGATAAATCAACAATTCAATCCTTATAAGAGTCCAAGTTTGAAGAAAACTCATTTAAAGTTGAATTTGGAAAATATTCTAGAAGATAAGGATTTTACACGTCTTCAGTATTTTAGTCATAACTTTTGACTCCAATATCCGATTGACCTTATTTTTGCGGGGTTGGAAATGAGACTCCAAGGGTTACAAAAGTCTATCTCACGAAAATTGCGTGATTTAGCCTCTAAATATTCAAAAAGCTCGAAGGCTAGACAGATTTTGTACCTGCGAGGCAAAGATTTAATGCACGGGATTTAACCCTACAAGACTTCTATTTGGCAAAGGAATTTCTTCCAAGCCAACCCTAAATCTCCTACCTATACCTAGAATTTATTTGATTATTAATACAGGTTCTCATCTTAGGATTAAGAATTCTTTTTTCATCTTTTTATTTTGATTTGTCATGTCTGGCTAGAAGGCTAAGTTAGGGCTAGGGAAAAACCCCTCAACCGAGTACGGTATTTTTATTGACTTTGTACTTCATGATTTATGATATTGTGTTAATTTAATTTATGATCTTTTAATAAAGTTGTTTACTCTGTAAAAACTCCTAAGTTGTTGTGCCACGTACATCGATTGCTTGAGTTTCTCTGCGAGTAAATCACTGATTATTCCACGCTTGAAGTATTAGCATGAATTCATAAAATAATATGATTGAATGATTATTCAGGTTCCTGGTAGTCTTTTGATTATAACTGTTGGATTTAGTACTTGATTTCTATTGGAGTTAACCGACATCTAATTCTTGTATCGAATTAAGCTCTGAGTCTTTAATTATTACTGTATGAAGTTGAGAGGGAGTACCTAATGCTCTAGTATTTTTATTATTGTTTTATTTACCAAAACCAGTCTTTTCCATCCAACAACTCTTCAAACAAACTCTTTTCCTTTTAAAGTACTTTTAGTTTTCGTGATATTGTTTTTCTTGTTACAATTCCTCGTGGGATCGACCTCGGACTTCCAAGTATATATTACTCTGCTCAACCTGCGCTTGGGTTTACAATATTAAAGTTGAAGCAATGTGTATTGCATATTTTTCTTCATAGTTTAAGATTTCTTGCATTAAGTTAAATTCCATGCTTCATTTCTTCATTATTTCTCTTTACATTATGCATTTCTCTCTTGCTTTCATGAGTAGCAAGATTTCAAGTTGGCTAATCCCACGAGAGACCTCCTCTTGGGTGTGCCATTTCAACTCATTTTCTTTTCTCCTCTCAGAGTATCATGGTTCAGTATGACTGGGTTGGGATGAGGACATGGTTGTGAGTCTTTGATAATATTCCATAGACTTGTCACGGGGTATGCTTGGATCCTCATCTCCATTTTAGTCTCAAGCTTCCCATGAATCAAATCAAACATCTTGGCTTTATTGGAGGAAGGTTTCAAGTTGAGTTGGCATTCCCATTGGAATGACCTCTTCGGATTAGCCCACACTTGTTTTCCTTACATTTTTAGCATGAACACAAATCATCAACTTCAAACTTCAAAATATTTTACACTTTTTCTTTTGTTTACAAAAATCACCTTCGACACAATTCCCTTCCTTCCCTGAGGAGACAACCTTGGAATACTTTTCCAAGTAAAACACGATACTCAAAAGACTCCTTGCGCTTGGGGTGCACTTTTATCAACCCACACATTTTATACTTCATTCATCCACTATTCCGTTGTCCTTTCTTTTGGCACCATTCCAAGGGAGAGTGACATTCCCCTACACACAAACACCATACATAATCTGAGGGTGATGTCCTATGATTAGGATACTACAACGAAAACCATCAAGCATTGACTACCCTTCAATCTTCACCGTTATTGTGTTTCATTTAAATAACGGAATATTAATGTCATGGTTGGATGCCTTATAGAAACACTTGCTTGTTTGTAGATGGGCTTAGTCTTGGCATAGACAATTCTTGTAAACTTCTAGAAAGATATCAGAACCATGCTCTTAATCCACATTTATCTTTTGATTAACTTGCCGTTGGCACATGGGTTAATTGAGTTATCAAGCACAAGTATAATAAACCGAATGATTAACTACATGTCCAGATCCTCGAACTAAAGAGTGACTTTTTACATTTGCGATTATCTTATATTTTGTCTAGAAAATCCCCTTGGAAAGAACCTCATATTATGTCCAAGAAATCCATACATCACATAACTTCAAAATTCAAAGGTTATAGTCACTTGGTCTCTATCACTGCTTACTTCAAAACACCGACAAACAGTTCTCTGTGGATTTGACTCCAGACTTAACTGGATTATTACTAGAACTTGATTGCCTGAACTTCGGTTTACACATTTCGGATCAAGTCAAGTTTTTAGCGCCGTTGCCGGGGACCTATAAAAGGTGTTTTAAAGTAAAAGGTAAAAAGACCTTCCTTTTTGTATATATTTTCTTGATTTACTGTGCATAACTTGTATTTTATGTTTGAGGACAATCCACACTTTCAAAATTTGCTGACATAATCTGTTGGGTCTGTGAATCAGTCTGAACCATCTTCACCTAGATCAGTAGCAGACTCTTTCGACAATAGTATGACAAATAATAAGAGACAAGGAGAGGTTCATGTGAGAGAGGGAGAAGTGCCTAGCATTTAACCTTTACGGGATTACTTAAATCCCACAAGAAATAGTGTCCCCCCTTGTTTTGTGTTTCCTTCAATGCATTCTTCTTTACTGTAAAGACAAGGATGGTGTAACTACTATCTTAATTTCATGGACTTGAAACAGAAAATCCATATCTGCATATACAAGATTTTAAGGAAGTGTGTGGAACATTTCAAGACAATTCTGAACTAACCAAGATGAAACTTTTTTCTTTTTCTTTAAAGGACAAAGCTAAATAATGGCTACACTCTTTGAAAGATTATTTAATACCTAACTAGCAGGTAGTACAAAACAATTTTTTCAGAAAGTTTTTTTCCTTGCACCGTACCAATGCACTCAAGAGGCAAATCATGAATTTTTCCGTCAAAGAAGGGGAAACATTTTACCGATGTTGAGAGAGATTCAAAGATTTTTTTTATCCTGCCCACACCATGCTTTCGAAAATTAGACTTTGGTAGGATTTTTCTATGACTTCTTGCCCACTATACTACGTCAATTTTTTGAAATGATAGCTCATAGAGAGTTCATGGGAAAGAGTCCAGATGAGGCGTTTAATTTTTTTGACACCAGATCTGATAGTTCTCAGATATGGGACTCAGCCTCTCCTACCACTGTTGAAACTAGACCATCTACTTCCCAAGGGGGTAAGCATGTCTTGAAAGAGGATGATGACCTAAGAGCAAAAATATCCACCCTATCTCAAAAGCTTGAAGCTTTAGAATAAAAAAGGTACATCAAGTTGATGTTGGCCCTCCCACAGAACAAGTGTGTGAGATTTGTGCACTGACAAGACACCCTACTCGGGAGTGTCCTACCATTCCTCCATTCAAAGAGGTCTTGTTGGAACAAACAACTGCAATTTTCAACTTTAACAAGCCCTACTTCAACCCATATTCTGAAACATACAATCCAGAGTGGTAGAATCACCCAAACTTCAGTTGGAGGAACACACAATCAATTCCCTTGAATCCACAACAAAATTCACAACCATCACCTCAAGAACCTCCCACATATCAACCATACCAACCACCACACAAGAGTAGCCTTGAGAACGCACTGAACCAGTTCATGCAAACCCAAATAAACTATGATACTCATTTCACGCATGCTTTCACTAATTTCAAAGCACAGACCACCTAGTCTTTCGAGGATATCAAAAGCCGCATCCAAAAATTGACTCAACCGATGAGCATATATGAGAATGACAAATTTCCTGCTTAACCAAAACCACCACAAGACCAATTTCATGTGGAAAATCCTTTAATCATGGAAACCTCACAAGACCAAGCCCAAGTCATCACTACATTGAGAAGTGGCAAGGTGATTGACAAAATAATCAAAAACATGTTGATTCCAAAGCTAAGACCTGAGTCAATCCTAGAAAACTCACCAGTTGAGCCTAAACCTGTGGAGCTTGAACTTGTGATTGAAGTTGAACCTGAGCCTTTGATTGAAAAAGAGCCAGAACCATTAAAGGAAAAAGACCATTCTTGTCCTATTCCTGCTCTTTTTCCTCATAGACTCAAAACAATACAGAAGTTGAACAACCAACAAGAAATTTATGAGCTCTTTAAGAAAGTAAAGATCAATATCCCACTTCTGGATGCAATCAAATAGGTTCCGTCTCATGCAAAGTTTCTGAAAGACTTGTGCATGATCAAGAGAAGCCAAAATGACCAAAAAAGAGCCTTCTTAACAGAACAAGCTGGTGCCTTACTTAAACACAAAATTCCTCCAAACTACAAGGACCCTGGGTGTCCAACCGTGTTATGTATCATTAGAAACTTTAGAATAGAACAAGCTTTGCTCAATCTTGGGGCAAGTGTCCATTTCTCCCATTCTTTATTTACCAACAGTTGGGTCTGAGTGAACTCAAACCCACTTGTGTTACACTCTAGTTGGCAGAAAGATCTATCAAAATTCCTAGGGGTATTGTTGAAGATGTACTTGTCTAAGTGGACTACTTTGTCTTCTATGTTGACTTCATTGTGCTACATACTCAGCAAGCAATGCATTCAGAGAACTAAATTCCCGTTATTCTTGGTCCAATGAACCAAATTCCCGTTATAAGTAGTAAAAAATGATGCCAATGAACTAGTACCAACTCGAGTAGTCACAGGATGACGAATGTGCATAGACTATTGAAAGCTTAATTTGTTGACTAGAAAAGACCATTTTTCTCTTCCATTTCTTGACCAAGTCTTATAAAGAATTGCAGGACATGCATTTTACAGTTTTCTGGATGGGTATTTTGGGTACAATCAAATCGAGATAGCACTAAATGACCAGGAAAAGACAACATTTGCATGCCCCTTTGGCACCTTTGCATTCAAAAGGATGTTGTTTGGACTTTGCTACGCTCCTGTAACATTCTAAAGATGCATGCTAACACAAGGCGTTGTCCTGGGTCACATTGTGTCATTTGAAGACATGAAAGTTGACAAGACAAAAATAGATCTGATTGAAAATTTGCCTGCTTCCAAGAATGTAAAGGATGTCCGATCATTCCTAGGATATGTAGGGCTCTATAGGAGATTCATAAAGACATTAGTACCATAGCATGTGCTATCTCCTAAGTCATGACATAATTTTTTTGTGGAATGAAGTATGCCAGAAAGCTTTCAATAAGCTTAAAGGTATGTTAACTTCTGTAAAAATCCGGATAAATTTGAATTTTTAATAATAAAGGGTAAAACGGTAATTTTTTAAAGCTCAGATGATGAAACGGACTTTACCGTTGGATTCATCTCGCGAAATTTTGTGACTAGGTCAAATTTCATCGAATTCCGAGATAGTCGAATTTTTCACGTTTTACGAGGCGGTCGGGCCCTGGGAGACCCAAATACGAAATATTTGGGAAAATTATGAGATTTTTAAAGTAAATAAAGTTAAGACAAATTAAAAATATTTTGAACTTGAACCGGAGCGAAATTTAATCGTTTTGGGATGAAAACGGACCCGGAATAAAAAGGGACGTGTGGCGCAATAAGGGCCAAGTGTTCTAAAATTATAAATTGGGGAAAAAATCAGATTTTTCCCCCATTTTGTTCAACCGGTTTCAGCCGATATAGAGGAGAGAGAAAGAAGAAGAAATCTCAAACTTCTCTCTACGATCTACGGAACTAGAGAACTCGGATCCACACGGGCCAAGAAGCAAAGTCGATCTCCTCGACGAGGGCTACGCGTACACACAAAAAAGGTGAGAAAACCAAAAATTTGGGGGAAGCTTGGGATTGAGCTTGGGTAAATTCTTGGACTCCTACGGTTGCTCCCTCACGCTACAAGAGGTAGGGAATTTTCCTACTTGGGTGGTATTCACAACCTAGAGTGTTAAATGAAATGGGTAGGTTTATATAAATATATATGACTCGCCTATGAGATTGATTTTGAGGAAATGGGTATTGAAAGTAGGTAGAATATCTTCTATCTTGAAATGGGTATGTAAAAATTGCTAAATGTGATTTCTTGAATTGTGTGAAAGTGTGGGCATGCTATGTGTTTATAAAATGTCTTGATTTGAAAGCATGTTATTTGCTTAATATGAGATACATGCTTGTGAACCGAGTTTAGATGTAATGTTGATAAATGCGAAATTATTTATTGACATTGGAAGTTATGAAAATTATATGCTTTATGATATAAATTGTCATAGATTGTATGAATTAGGCATGAAATGATTCATATGACAAACATTGCATATTGAACATCGATGTAGAGTTGCAATGAGACATTGCTTTGCATATGCACGGGAACATTGCATAAAATGGGTGATTGTGCATGGAAGTAGTCATACACCATATAGGTGGATGACGAGTGGGCTCGAGTAAGCTAAGTTGATAACTTGGCCAAGTCGCACGACTTATATTGGTTGAGGGTCGGGGTTAGTAAGAAGGGCTAGAAGATCCCTCGGGTGTAAGTCCCAGTAATTGGATACGCACTACCGTTGGTATTAGTCCACAAAGTGTGTCGGTGTACGCGGGACCGTTGGTGGAAGTCCATAAATTCCGTGTCGGTTGGATACCGTTGGTGTAAGTCCATAAATACTCACCCCATATAAGACCCCGGATTGAAAATGTCATTTGATGTGTAACATAAATGATGGATTGATACAAATGGGATATTGCATGTGTAGGAGAGCCGAGAAGGGCTTGGGATCAAGGATGACGGGCAATTGCATGATTGCAACTTGCATGTGTCGAAGGGCTGGAAAAAGCCTGAGTTGGTCATAGGGAGTGAGTCTCATCTCATCACATACCATTGCATTGTAAATTTATAACATTGATGACATATATGTGTTTGGAATATGAGAATGGTGGAATGATTGCATGTGAACATTTCATGTGTATTTGAGTTGGGAAGTAGCCTATTTAGGAGGTTCTCTATTGAGCATAGCTCACCCTTTATGAGAAAATATTTTAGGTGCAGGGTTTGTGCAGGTGGATGGCTCTCACTTTGAGCCTCAAGGATGAAGAAGCCGGAATGTGGCTCATTTTGACAAAAATTGTAAAATTAAAATGAATATTCACTTTTGGTATGTAATTAAATGAGATTGCATTCAAATGTTGCAACAGACTTTGTATGAACCTTGTGAAATGCCCAATTACATGTTATGTAAGTGTTGGGTTGGTTTTAATAAAGTTTGGAATGAGTTGTAAACAAAAAAAATGGATGAAATAGAAAATTCTGGGTAGACAGTAGGTACGACTTACTCCAGAGAGTTCGACGTACCGGTACTGCGTACCGGTGCGGTTCGTACTAGTACAGTGTACCAGTACTATCGAAAGATGCTGAATTTTTATATTTGTTTCCCATGTTTTTCGATCTTGTCTTCCTTGATTCAAAGGATGCAAATGGACAAAAAATGAAGTATTTTGAGGTACCTAACACCTTGGATGAATTAAATGACAAAAAGAACACGGAATTCACACGTGCATTAAAGTCCCGCTTAAGGGGATTTGTTTGGACTTAAAGTCCAGAATTGAGAAAAGAACTTTTATTTTCACGGGTTAACGGATGGTCAAAGGTTTAAAAAGGGCCCCCGGATTTTGGGTGTTACAACTTCTGTTCCAATAATGCAACCCCTTGACTGGACTCTGCCATTTGAATTAATGTGTGATACTAGTGATAGTTGTCTTGAAGCTTAATCTTCATTTAAAGCTTTCACTATTAATGCAATCAAATTTTTCACTTTCTTAGCTATAAATGGGTATTAATTGTTTTCTCATGTAGTCTATGTTTTTCTTGCATTTACTTATCCAAGAACTTCATTATCTTATAATGCATTCTCATTACATTTCTAATTTCATCTTAATCATGAGTAGCTAAACATTTTAGTTGGTCAATCCAAGAGAGAACTCCACTTGGGTATGTCATTCCAACTCTCTTTCATTCTTCTTCTCGGTACACAATGGCTCGGTTTGACTGTGTTGGGGTGAGGAGATGGTTGTGAGTTCTTGATACACCATAGGCATTACCACTGGTAGGCTTGATCCTCACCTCTATTTTAGTTTCGAGCTTCTCACTTATCAATTGTACATTTAAGCACCATTTGGGGAAGGAAGTGAGTTGGTTTGGCATTCCCATTGGAGTGAACCTTTGTGATTTGCCAATACTTGTTCTCATTCTATTTCATCGAACTACAATCACACACCAATCTTCAAACCATCAAATATTTTTACACTTTCTTTCCACCAAAATCATTTTCAAACGATTCACATCCTTCCCCGAGAAAACGACCTTGGAATACTTCCAAGTAAAATACGACCCGCAAAAGTCTCCTTGTGCTTGGGGTGCATTTTTGTACACCCATATCTTCATTTAATACATTCCATTTTCCCATCTTCTTGCCCTTTATTTTGACACTATTCCAAGGGAGTGTAACACTCCCCTCCCTTTTTGCATATATTTCAAACATACATTGAGGGAAGGTGTTGAGAGGTTAGGAACAACAAGGAAAAACATCTAGCAACCAACATGCACTGGAACAAAATTGGAGAAGTTTGGAACAAAGCAATAACGTTTGAACGCCAATTCACATTCGAACGTTCCTTTGAATTATTGAGGATCAAGCTACTGAGACATGGCGTGTTGCAGTCAAGAAGGACAACGCTAAGGTACTTGAGTACCGCGTTCGAACGCCAATTCACGTTCAAATGTTCTATTGAATTATTGAGGACCAGGTTGTTGAGTGTAACATTAATTTTTGCATGAAGTGTGGAAATGGCCCTCACAGAAGACCACAAAGCCACTTGAGTGGGAAGTGCAGACCCCATTTGGGGTTCGAATGCTCATCAAGCAAAGACAGGAGATAATGTTTGAACGCAAAACAACATTTAAATGTTGTCCTCAGATAGGCTGCACAGTGGATGACTTTCAGTGGACTTTGGAGGCCTTACACTATTTCTACACACTCCCTTGTCTCCCTCATCCTTGCCTATAAATAATCTTATTGTGGGAGCTTCAAAAAGACTGGGATTTTTAGACTAGACCAACATTTCTTAGCTTGTTATAGAATTAGTTTTAGATTTAGGTTTTCATTTACTAGCATAGAGGGAGATAGATCATTTCTTGGTTGCGGTGGAAACCCTCTCAAAGTGTCTAGCTTTCTTCTACTTTCGTTATTTTCATTTGCTTCCTTTACCTGAGCTTCCTTTCTTCCCTTAGAGGAGTAAAACTCTTTCACTTGTCTAGAGCTTTACAAAAGCCATGAAATGTGAAACGTGATTCACTCATTCTTCGTCCAAGATCGGCTCCTTGTGTAGTGCGTTTACCTTGTAACTCCTCTACTTGGAGGGATGAGCATCACTCACATTTCTAGTTCTACCAAAGCCATGAAGTGTGGGTAGTTTCTCTTTCACTCTTTAGGATGAGGTAATGGAAATGTATAAATCATCCGGAAGTTATATCTATGCACTTTTTATTATGCTTAATGCTTTATATTTCCCTTACTTATTGAATGACTGAATGCATCCAGCAAAGCTAACGTACTTTGTATAACCATGAATACTTTCTATAGCATAGATAACTCTTGTATAGAAAGACTCATGGGTTCAATGCAAGTACCCCGTCTAGATCTTCATGACTACCCTTCAATCTTCACCATTATTGTGCTTCATTTAAAGAACAGAATATTAATGCTATGGTTGGATGTCTTGTAGAAACACTTGCTTATTTGTAGAAAAGTTTAGTCTCAGCACAAACAATTCTTGTAAACTTCTAGAAAGACATCGAAACCATGCTCTTAATCCACCTTTATCTTACGATTAACTGGTTATTGGTATAGAGGTTAACTGAGTTATCAAGCACAAGTATAATAAACCGAATGATTAACTACATGTCCAGATCCTCGAACTAAAGAGTGACTTTTTACATTTGCGATTATTTTATATTTTGTCTAGACATCCAAAATTCAACATTATTCATAATTTTGCCTAAATCTAAGTACTTATATGCAAAAGTTGAGTTAAAATGCATGTAATGAGGCCGTCAAATATGCAATATTTTGTGCTCATCAGTGACACTCGCGTTCAGACACCTCAATTTATTTACAAAAGTCAGATAAGCGATACGAATTCAACGACGAATTTTGTTGTGTCATACGAGCTCTAGAGAGTACGTATTTTAATTATGTATTATAGTGGCTAAATGACCATTTTGCTATTTTTCAGAAATATTCAAATTTTCTTGGGTTTTACATTCTTCCCCCTTAAAAGAATTTCGTCCCCGAAATTCACACACATATACACACAACCACATGCATATGCAATAGTTATTTAATACTGAAAGACTAAAAGAATCTACCTCCATCCTCGAACAAAAAAGGATAATTGGTACGTATAGTGTGCTCACGCTCCCATGTTGTCTCCTCCACTCCTTGGTGCTGCCATAACATCTTCACTAGCCTCACGGTCTTGCCTCGCAAAACCTAATCCCGTCTATCCATGATACGTGTTGGTCCTTCCTCGAAGGTCCCACCTGTATCAACAATAAGCTCACCCTAATCCACCACATGAGTTAGATTTAGGGTGTATTTTTAGAGCATAGAGACATGGAATACCACGTGAATGCCCGATAGATTTGGCAGTAATGCCAACCAGTAAGCAACTGTACCTACCCTCTCGAGTACCTCGAAGGATCCGATGTACCTTGGCAAAATCTTTATCCGCTGACCACACCTCTGTTAGGCATCATCTTCAAGAAGACATAATCTCCCACCTCAAATTCTAGAGGCCGCTGCCATTTGTTGGCATAACACTTCTGCCTAGCTCTGGGCCGTAAGAAGACGTTTTTGTATCAAGTCTGCCTTCTTCAAGGTGTCTCTAAGCAAGTCCGAAGCCGTAGAGGGTCTCTCCCCTACCTCCATCCAACAAACCAGAGAACGACAAGACCTCCCATATAGCGCCTCATAGGGTGCCATCTGTATGCTCGCTTGATAACTGTTGTTGTAGGTGAACTCCACCAAGGGTAAGTGTTCTTTCCAGTTACCCTTGAGATCTAGGGCGCATGCCCGTAGCATGTCCTCTAAAGTTTGGATGGTCCTCTCTGACTGACCGTCTGTTTGGAGATGAAAAGTAGTGCTCATCATCAACTGTGTCCCCATGGCTCGATGCAAACTCTCCCAAAAATGAGTCGTAAACTTGGGATCCTGATCTGATACAATAGATACGGGCAACCAATACAACTGAAAAATCTCCCGTATATACAGCCTGTATAATTCCTCCAATATGAAGGTCATCCGCACAGCCAAAAAGTGTGCCAACTTTGAAAGTCGGTCCACTATCACCCATACCGCATCATGTCCCCGCGATGTCCATAACAAGTGAGTCACAAAATCTAGCATGACATGCTCCCCCCCGAGAGTCCTTTACTAACAGTTGACCAACCGTTAACCCGCGAAAATAACCTTGCTTGTCGCAATTCCAGACCTCATGTCAAACGGATCCTCTTAATTGAGATTTTAACCCACGTATGTAACCCGTGTTTCTTTAATTATTTAATTCATCCGAGGTCCTACATGTCTCAATATAACTCATTTAGGATCCATTTGTATCTTATGAATCAAAGAAACCAAAGTCCAGAAGCATAGGAAAACAGTGTTAAAATTTCAGAAATTTGAAGACAGTACCAATACACACTACACAGTACTGGTACACAACAGTACCGATACGTCGAACTTTCTGGACCAAAACGTACCGGTACACCGTATCGCTACACAATACCGGTACTATATTGCCCAGTTTTGCTTGTTTCTCTTGTTTTTCATTCCCAATCCTTCCCAAACCTTTCCACAATCACCTAATACATGTTTAACAAGATTTTTCATACAAAAGATGGCTTGTTCCAGTCACATTACAGTCAATTCCATGAATTTATACAAAAAATGGAATTTATTTACGAAAGCTTTACAAGATAAACCACACAAGCCACAAGTCGGTTTTCTTCATCCTTGGGGCTCGAAATGGGAGTCATCTGTCGGCGTAAACCCCGCACCTAAAATATTTTTCCCATAAAGGGTGAGCCATGCTCAGTAGAATGTTTCCTACAGAGGCTACTCCACAACCTAAATGCATATGAAATATTCACATACAACATTCAACAACTCATAGCATTCCAAGCAAGATTATGTTTCCAATGTTGGAATCTACCATGTCATGCCATGAAATGAGCTGAAACTCACCCATACAATTTAACCCGAGCCCTACCCAGCTCCTTTCCCCCATGCAATGCTATGAGCATAAAATCAGACTTTTTAAGTCCCCGCCATTGGTGTTACTTAACCAATGACTACTTTAAAAAAAAATATCAGGTCTTTCTTTGGGGTGGACTTTATGGACTTACACCAACGGTACCTAACCGACACGAAATTAATGGACTTCCACCAATGGTTCTGCGTACACCGACACACTTTATGGGCTCTTATACCATCGAAAAAGCGGATCCGAGCGAGTCACTGGGTCTCTCACCCTAGGGATTGTCTAGCCCTTCATGCTAACCTCGACCTAATTTTAATGCTACTGTGAGACTCAGTCGGATATTCAATCCAACTTTTCTTGAGCCCACCCATCAATCTCCAAGTGTAGTGATTGATCACACCATGCACACACACCCACACAATGCGATGTCTTCGTGCACATGCTATGTAATGCACCATTGCTATACCAATGTCATGCCTCATGTGTAATGGTTATCATATGAGCAATTTTAACCATGTATACTCACATGTTCCATGGCCAATTATATCATGTGCATATAATAACCAAATTCATCACAATGTTAATATATCAATAATCATACATCAACATTTCATATCTATCAATCAATCACAAGCATGTTATCACATAATATATGTCAATAACACACTTCATTCACCAAGGGATAATTTAAACATATAGCATGCCCATATAACACCAATTTTCATGGAATTTCTCAAATAAATTACCACATTTCAATTCCAAACTAGGAATTTATTGTAATCCATTTTTTTTCTCATTTTCATACCCATTTCATCAATTTTACAACTATAGGTAATTGATACATATGCCTATCTACCTACCCATTTCATAAAACACCCTAGGTTGTAAAATAAATCTAACTAGGAAGGAACTCTACCTCTTGAAGCGTAAAATAACGTTGAGAAGCTCCGAGAACCCAAGACAAGCTAGAATCCTCACTCTCCCAAAATCCCATCCTTGAAATTTCTTCCAAAACCCGACCTCCTTGGTATGATTTTGTAGCCCTCAGCGTGGTGGATTTGAGCTCCCTAGCTCTGTAGATCGTAGAGAGAAGTTGGAGAAAATCTTGAGCATCCCTTTCCTCTCTATCAGCTGAGTAACGACTGAGAAAATGGGGACAAAATCTGATTTTCTCCCCTATTTATATTTTCCAAATACTTGGCTCACAATTTGCCACACGACCCTCTTTCTCCCGGGTTAGTTTTCATCCTGAAACGATTAAATTTTATCCCGATTCAAGTTCAAAATTCTTTTATTTTAACTTGCCTTCATATATTTTTTTAAATTTATAATTTTATTAAAAATTTTTGTACCTGGGTCACCCGAGGCCTGAACGCCTCGTAAAACACAAAAAAAAAATTGACTATCTCAAAATTAGACAAGGTAACTAGATTTTGCGAGACGAATCCAATGGTGAGGTCCGTTTTGTCATCCAAGCTCTAGAAAATTCATGGTTTATAACCCAAAATCATGATGAAAATTTATCGTTTTGCCCTTTATTCTCAAAAGTTTAAATTTACCCGGGTTTTTACACACTTCCACTCAACTACCTCCAAAGGTTAGAGTAACCCTACTGGTCTCTGGTGTTCAGCCTTTACCTGCTCACACCTGAGATATTGGCTAACAAAATCTCCGACATCTTTCTTCATCCTGCTCCAATAATACAAGCAACGAAGATCATGGTACACCTTCATGCCACCTGGATGCATATCAAAATGAGAACAATGAAATTCCCTAAGGATTTTCTCTCTCAAATCTATTGCCTGGGGAACCACAACCCTTCCCCTATACCGAAGACCACCATCCGTGTGAATGACCTAGCCCTCGTCACTGGTACCCGACTGTACCTGATCCATGATGGGCAATATATTTGTGTCCTGTCCCTGAGACTCAATCACTCTGCTCAGTAGAAAAGGTGTAGCCACTGAACTCCCCAAAGTGCCCTGAGTTTGTCCCATATAGTGTAGCCCAAACTGTCCCATACTCTTGAGCATCTGCCACTCGCGGGAAGCCACACTAGCAAAGACTCCTCGTGACTTCTAACTGAGTGCATCAGCCACCACATTTACCTTACCGAGATGGTAATGCAAAGTGAATTCATAGTCCTTCAAATATTCTATCCATCTGCGTTGTCCCATGTTGAGGTTCTGTTGTGTAAAGATGCAGTTAAGACTTTTATGGTCCGAAAACACCTCGAACTGCTCCCTATATAGATAGTGGCGCCAAGCCTTCAAGGCAAAGACAATGGCCGCCAACTCTATGTCATATGTGGGGTAATTCTGCTCATGGTTCTTTAATTGCTGAGAACCATAAGCCACAACCCTCCCAAACTACATCAAGAAGCACTCATGTCCATCCTTAAAAGCATCACAATACATAGTGTACCTCTGTCCCCTTTCTTGAATGATCAAAATAGAAGCTGAAGTAAGCCTCCACTTCAACTCTTGAAATGCCTGCTTACACGAACCATCCCACCGAAACTTGACCTCTTTACGAGTCAACTTGGTCATAGGTGCAGCGAGTCCGGAGAAGTCCTTAATGAACCTCCGATAATACCCCGCTAATTCCAAGAAAATACGTATCTCGAAGACTGACTTCGGCCTCTCCCAATTTATAACTGCCTCAACATTCTCCGGGCCCATGGATACACTCGAAGCCTACACCACATGGGCCAAAAATTTTACCTCAGTAAGCCAAAATTCACACTTGCTGAACTTGGCATACAACTGGTGGTCTCTCAAGGTCTGGAGAACAACCCTTAAGTGACCCTTATGCTCCTCTTAGTTGATCAAACAAATCATCTATCTACGGCAAAAGGTAGCTATTCTTGACAGTAACCCTATTCAACTATTGGTAGTCTATGCATAGTTGAAGGGTTTTGTCCTTCTTCTTGGCAAACAACACCGGAGCGACCCAAGGGGAGGTGCTCGGTGCAATAAAACCCCTGTTCAACAATACCCCAACAATCCCAAGAACCAAAGCCTGGAGTAAAAAAAAACTAATGTTCAAACGCCAACTCACGTTCGAACATCCACTGGAGCACTGACAAGATCAGACTGAAGACATGGTGTGCTGCAGCAAATTAATGACAAGTTTTGAATGGAGTGTGGAAGGAGATTTCCCCAGAGGACCACATGCTATGTGACATCTGAGTGATAAGGATAGATCCCAACTAGCGTTTGAACACTTTTGGAGCAAAGGCAAAAGAAATGTTTGAACGCCATGCACTGTTTGAACGCCCTTTGAGCACAAACAACAAACACGTTCAAACGCCAACTCACGTTCAAATGTCCTTGACAGACTGCCTGCAGAGTGATTGGATTTTCACTTTGACTTAAGTGAGAAGCACTATTTCTTCACTCCCTTGCCTTCTCCTTGCCTATAAATACTCCTAGTTTTTGGAGAGAAGGGGGCAACACTTCTACTTCCTAATGTTCTTAGTTTTCTCTTTGATAGAGAGTTGGGAGGCTTAGACTCCCACTCATTTCTTTACATTTAGATTTAATTAAGAGTTTTGGTTTCTCTATTTACTATTAGTCTTTACATTTATGTTTACATTTGCTTGTATTAAGAATTTCATTTTGCTATTTACGTTTAGTCTTTACATATATGCTTTTACATATATTCCTTTGTTTATGTCTTTCACTCCCATTGCTTGAGCTTCCTTCTTTCTTAGAGGAGTGAAACTCTTCCACTTTTTTAGAGCTTTGCCAAAGTCGTGAAGGGTGGAACGTGATTCACTCATTCTTTGTTGAAGATTAGCTCCTTGTTATTGTGCTTTTATTTTACAAAGTTCTCTACTTAGAGGGATGAGCATCACTCACTTTTCTAGCGTTACCAAAGCCATGAAGAGTGAGTAATTTCTTATTCACTCTTTAGAAAGAGGTGAAGGGTATGTATAAATTATCCATAAGTTATATTTATGCATTGTTCTAATGCTTAATGTTTATCTCCTTGTTTATTGGCTGATTGATTGCGTCTGAGAAAGCTAAGGTACTTTGTATAATCAAGAGTCTTTTTATGGCACCGATGACTCTTACAAGGAAATACTCATTGTTTCAAGGAAAGTACCCTGATTAGATCTTCATGACTACCCTTTAATCATCCCCGTTATTATGCTTCAATTAAAGAATGGAATATTACAGTCATGGTTGGATGTCTTGTAGAAACACTTACTTGTCTGTAGACGGGTTATGTCTTAGCACATACAATTCTTGTAAACTTCTGGAAAGACATCGGAATCATGATCTTAATTCTCACAGTCCATCTTCACCTTCCAATTAACTTGCTGTTGACATGGGAGTTAATTGAGTTATTAAGCATAAATATAATAAATCGGATAATTGACTACATGGCCTGATCCTCGAACTAAGGAATGACTTTTGTTTCATTTAAATTTATCTTATATTTTGTCTAGAAAACCTTCTTGGAAAGAATTTCATATTCAATCCAGGAAAAACCTCCCAATCTCACAACTACAAATCCCAAAGGTTACAATCTATTGATCTTCACCACTGCTTATTTTGAAACAACAACACAACAAGTTCCCTGTGGATTTGACTTCTGACTCAAATCGGATTATTACTAAAACTTGACCGCCTGCACTAGGGTGTACACATTTTGGATCAAGCTCGGAGACGTGGCTTAGCTTCTTTCTTAGTAAGTAAATATTTTAAAGTTGCATGATATGTAAATACAACAATTGACGATCCAACCAAATATGAACCAAATTTGTCTAATGCAAACACAACCAGAAGTAATTCTTTTTCTATGGTTGAATAGTTCATTTGTGCATCATTTAGAGTTTTGCTTGCACACAAAATAACATATGGTTTTTTATCATTTCCTTGACCTAATACAGCTCCTATTGCATAATCACTTGCATCAAATAGTAATTCAAAAGGTAAAGACCAGTTAGGAGATTACATGATAGGTGCAAAAATAAGCATGTTTTTTAATTTATCAAATGCTAATTGACATGCATCTTTTCATTCAAATATTATATCCTGACATAAAAGATTCTAGATTGGTCTTGATATTGAACTAAAGTTTTTAATAAATCTTCTATAAAATCCAGTGTGACCTAAAAAAGATCGAACATCTTTTACAGTTTTTGGTGAAGGAAGATTAGCTATTAAGTCAATTTCGATTTTATCAACTTCAATTCCTCTTTTTGAAACTACGGGACCAAAAATAATACCTTGTGTAACCATGAAATGACATTTTTTTCAATTTAAGATTAGGCTTGTTTCTTTACATCGGATAAGTACTTTTTTCAGATTTCTTAAACATATATGAAATGAATCACCATATACTGAAAAGTCGTCCCTAAAAACTTCTAGATGTCGTTCTAATATATCACTGAATATACATAACATGCAACGTTAAAAAGTAGTTGAGGCATTACATAACCCAAAAGGCATCATTTTATAAGCAAAAGTTTCAAATGGACATGTAAATGTAGTTTTTTCTTGATCATCTATTACAATTTCAATTTGATTATAACCAGAATATCCATATAGAAAACAATTATATGCATTTTCAGCTATTATTTCTAATACTTTATCTAAAAAAAGGCAGCGGAAGTGATCTTTCTGGAGAGGGAATTTAGCTTTCAACAGTCAATACATACACGCCATCCTGTGACTGTACGCATTGGGACTAATTCATTTTCTTGATTTTTTATTACTGTAACACCAGACTTCTTAGGAACTGCTAGTGTAGGACTAACCCATTTACTATCAGATATAGGATAGATAATATTAACATATAATAGTTTAAATACTTCTATGTGAATTACTTCTTTTAAGTGTGGATTCAATCTTCTTTACATTTAACGAGATGGTTTAGCATCTTCTTCTAAATAAATACAGTGAGTACATAAAAGTGGACTTATACTTTTTGTATCTGCTATTGTCCATCCAATAACACTTTGGTATTTTTTAAAACTTTTGTCAGTTATTTCTCATGAATTTCAGATAATTTTGGTGATATGATCATTGGATGAATTTTATTTTCTCCTAGAAAGGCATATTTTATATTGGTTGGTAGAGGATTAAAAATTTTGGCTTAAAAAATTTTACATTAGATTCTACAAGCTTTGGTAATAATTCTTCACATTGTAGATTCTTTGCGGATATGTTTTCAGATTCAGTATCAGTTATAGATTCCAATGCTAATAACTCTTTTTTTAGAAAAATATTTTCAAAATAACTTTGAGTTAGTGAATCAACATAATTTACTTCATGTATGTCTTCTTTTTCTCTAGGTTGTTTTGCACTGTTAAAAAAATTTAATTTTCAAATGAAAGTTTCATGACTCCATACCTACAATTAATTAATGTATTTGATGTAGCTAGGAATGGTTGACCAAAAATAAGAGATATGTATTCAGATGCACATGCTTGACAACTTGGTTATGTATCTATAACTATAAAATCTGCTAAAAAATAGAATTGATCAACTTGGACAATAACATCTTTCACAACTCCTTGTGGAATGTTTATTAAACGGTCTGCTAGTTGTAGTGTAACATTGGAAGATTTTAGCTCACTTAATCCCAATTGTGTGTATATTGAATATGACATTAAATTACAACTGGATCCAAGATCTAACCAGGCTTTTTTAATTCAAAAATTTCCAATCAGGCAAGAGACTATAGTACTACCCAGATCTTTGTACTTAAGAAGCGTATCCTGTTGTATTATTGTATTAACTTGTTTAGTTGAAAATGCTTTCTTTGGTACATTAGTTTTTCTTTTTATAGTGCATAGATCTTTGAAGAATTTAGCATAAGCTAGAACTCGCTTTATTGCATCTAACAAAGAAATATTAATTTTTACCTGGTTGTATAGCTCAAGAATGTCAAACTAATCTTTTTCAGATGTAGGCTTTCTAACCCTTTGTTCAGATTCAAGTGGTTCATTTACAGGAATTGACTTATGTATTTTCTTTGGAATCTTGGGTTAAATAGTTTTATCAATTACCTTACCACTTCTCAGTATTGTGATTATTTGTACTTGACATGGAGAAGTTTCAATGGATACAAAATTAGCTTGACTCTGACTTTGTGGAGGTTTAGGTTGAGATGGAAATTTCCCTTTTTCTGAAGTACTTAAGGAATTGGTCAACTTAGCTAGATGACTCTTGATATCTTCAATACTTTACGGCGTTTGGGTTTTAAAATCATTAAAAGCTTGAGTTGTTTGAGTATTAAAATTTATTTGACTTTGAATGAATTGATTCTTAGTACCTTTTAGAGTTCTTCTCTGTGGCGGTTGATACGGTTGATATTGTTGTTGATTTTGTAGCTGTGGTGGACCTTGTGTTTGATTTGTAGATTGTGCATTTCTCCAACTAAAATTTAAATGATTTCTACATCCTGGATTATAAGTTTTAGAATATGAATTTGTATAAGGTTTATTATAAGTTGGAACAACATTCGATTGTTCAGTTAAGACTTCTTTAAAAGCAGGTATAGTTGGACATTCCCGAGCAGGATGTCCTAACAATGCACAAAATTCACATACTTGATCAGTAGAAGAAATAACAGGTACTTGTTTAACTTTTTTCATTTGTAAGGATTCTAGTTTTTGAAATAAATTAGTCATTTTAGCTCTTAGATCATCATTGTCTTTTAAAACATATTTTCCTCTTTTAGATGTAGATGGCTTATTTTTCACAATATTTGAAGAAATTGAGTCCCACATTTGGGAACTCTCTGAAATAGTATCAAAAAATTGAAATACTTTTTCAGGGTTTTTATTCATAAATTCTCCTTGGGCCATCATTTCCACAAATTATTGCTTTGCAGATGGAAGAACATCATGAAAGAAACCAACTAAAGTCCAATATTCAAATGCATAATGTGGACAAGCTTGGAGAACATCTTTAAATCTTTCCCAACATTGATAATTTTTTTTTCTTTTACAACAAAATTCATTATTTGACGTCTTAATGCATTAGTACGATCCAGAAGAAAAAAAACTTTTTAAAAAACTCAATTTGTAAAGCTTGCCAACTTTCTGATAGAATTTGCTCAAAAAGAGTTAAGCCACATTTTCGCTTTATCTTTTAAAGAAAAATGAAAAAGTTTTAATTTGATCATTTCAGAATTATCTTGCAAAGTTCCACAAACCTCTTCAAATTCTTTCATATGAACACAGGGGTTTTCATCATCTAAATCATGGAACTATGGTAGTATAGAGAAGAAAGACTAATTAGGATTTCCGTATTGGAATCCATTTCATCCCGATGCTCCGTTCTTCGCATCTGGTAACATTGCAAAAGAATTTATCACCAAACAAGTTTCTTCTTCTTTTTTCTTCTTTTCTTTTCTTCTTATCTCTATATGTGTGTGGTTAAGTGCATGTCGTTTTGTGTTCTAATTTATCCCCCTTTTTTTTTTGGTGGTTTACAAGTGGATACCTATCTGACAAGCTCTCAGATGTTCTTTTGCTTCCAATTCTATTTGTATACTTAATTCTTCTATATCAAGTATTTTTGAAATGCAAATCTTGTTCATGCTTAAACATTTTTATACAAGTTCCTGGCTTGATATTAATATTTGGAGCATCTGTTGGAAAAGCAAAACATGACGGGACATTGGTTCTTGTAGGATGCAGATATTCTATTTATGGTCGGGTATTTTGAACTACTTCTTGTTCTCTAGCTTCTTCCTCCCAGGGTATGTTTTGAGCCATACTAAATTCAAGTGATTCTTGTGTAGATTGTGATGATGAAGATGTAGGAGTTGACTAATTTATAGAACCTACTGATGAATAACAGGCATAGACTATTAAAAACAAACAAACAAACTATAAACATACAATACAAATACCCAAATATCTTTTATTTTTTTATTTTTTTTAAAATTACCATAACTCCACAACAACAGCGCCAAAAAATTGATTTGCACTTTTTAGTGATCTGAATTATATATATTATACACCCAAGTATAAGTGGTCAAATTTTAGTGTTCTCGGTTTAAGTTCAAGTATTTATCACATGAAGAATTTTAGTAATTATCATTTAAAATAAATAAAACAAACAGTAAAGTGATTGTTTGAAGCAGTATGATGTTTGATGGCTTGTGATGTGAGCTTAGATTAATAACTAGTCTAATTTAAAAAAAGTGCCAAGATAAGATTGTTAATGACAATAATATAAAAGATACCCTTCAGTTTAAGGATCTCATATACTTTATATTGGTTAAATACTGGAAATGCTACCTTATAACAATTAACTCTCATTTTACTAGGAAGTCAATTGGTAGGTCTGATGTATATAAACAATCACACAACAACTTCATAGGTTAGCTGGTGGTATTCTTGTCAATTGATTATTCCAAGCAAACTAGAAGGGCAAGAGGTTCATGAGGACTACTTGAATTATTCAATTGATCTCGTGATTATGAGTGCGTACATAATAAACCATAACATAATAACTTCTTAGGTTAGCTGGTGGTGTTAAATCATAACACAACAACTTCTTAGGCTAGCTGGTTATAGATGTGACAATTGACTAATTCGAGTAAACTAGAAGGACAAGCCATTCATGAGGAATACTTGAATTACTCAATAGGTCATCTGTGATATATATATACCAGTTAAACATCCTCAGCGTTCCGATGGAGGTCAAGTCATACAAATAGGAATACCATGGTTTTTTGACTGGCAATATAGTTATATGTAGTAGTTAAACAACTCTATAACTTAGAAGGACAAGCCATTCAAAATGATCATTTAGGTTTTGTACCAGGCATCAGTAGAACATCCTCAGCGTTCTGATGGAAGACAAGTCATACCAATAGGAACACCATGGTTGTTTAACTGGCAAGTTGATGATGCACCGATGACATAATTATAGGCACAACACCGAAACTACGTACATCGTTGTATCATTCATGGAGTGCATAGTAACACATGTATAGATAAATATATGAATAAAACATCAGTATTTCCATAATCTAACCAATACTATACATATGTTCACCCTTCATTGAATGGTACAAGTGACAACTCACGCCCCATTACTGCTGACAAGCAAAGAGTGCGGGTAATCTTTATTACAACTGAAATTAAAACACAAACTCTAAAAATTCTTTCACAAGGAACAATTGAAACATAACCGAATTTATTATTAATCAAAACAACAAAATGGTGGTAATTCAACTATTCGAATAGAAAGATACAACAGAAATGTAAAAATACAGAGTATTGGATGGAGTACAGGACAAACCGACTTTGTATTCGACTTTCTTTTTTCTCTTTTTCTTTCTCTCTTTGAAGCTCTCCCTTAGCTCTTGGGTGGCCGACCTTCTTGGAATGACGAAAGGCAGCCCTTTATATAGAGGAGAGGAAGCATGAGTTGGCTAGATAAACTCCAACCTTTTGGGCTAGCTGTCCAGACGGTGGGGCTTTGCAAGAGGGGCCATTTGTCCTATTCTAGCTTTTCCATGTGTCTTGTTCTGGATCTTGCATGTGTTTTTTACACTTCGGTCCTTTGTTGTTTGAAGCTTTGCAAGATTGCCTCGTATTCTTTAGTAATTTTATTTTTAACCCTGCAATTTTAAGCATAAAGTATTAAAAACTTCAATCCACGCAAAAACAAAGGAAAAAAATAATAATAGTAAATTGCCACCACAGAACATGTTGCAAACCTGAATTTTTCTAGAGCTCGGATGACAAAACAGACTTCGCCATTGAATTCGTCTCATGAAATCGAGTGGACATGTAAAATTTCATCGTATTATGAGATAGTTGAATTTTCACGTTTTACGAGACGGTCGCGTCTCGGGTGACCCCAAAAACGAAAATTTGGTCAAAAGATGGGGAATTTGAAAATACTTTAATTAGAGTTCATAAGAAATATTTTGAACTTGAACCGGAGCGAAAATTAATTGTTTCGGAACGAAGACGGACCCGAGATAAAAGGGGGCATGTGGCGCAATATGGGCCAAGCATTAAAATATATAAATATGGGCTAAAAAGCTGATTTTCTGGATTGGGTTTCTACTGGGTTGGCTGGTTCTGGACGTTGGAGTTGAATAGAGAGAAAAATTAGGGTTCTTTAGCTTTCGTCTTAAGATCTAGGGCCAAGCTTTGGTTGAACCAACTTGGACCAAGAACAAAAATTGTTCTCCTCTGCGAGGTCTACAAGACCATACCAAAAACCACAAGTTTCATCGAAGGTGAACGGATGGGGGTGTACGAAAATCAAGATTCGAGTCGTATTTCGTTGCCCGGATTCTGTCCAGCTAGAAGGGAGAAGTGATCACGTCGACGAGGGCTACGCGTGGGTACCAAAAACAATGAATTTTACCAAAGGTGAAATTCCGGGAGTTGGAAAAACCAAACTTCGAGTTAGGTTTTCGGGTCTTGGGAGCTTCCTACGGGATTCTCACGCTACAAGAGGTAGGGGTTCTCCTACTTGGGTTGATTTCTTACCTAGAAATGCCTATGATAAATGGGCTGGATATATATATATGTATATCTATATATATTGACCTAGGTATATATATATTTATATGTATATGGTTATGGAATAGTGAAGATGGTGGGTAGGTTGTTAGAAAAAATTACACTTGCCTATTGATGGGATTTAGGTTAAATAATTTTATCCTAAATTGGTATGTAGAAATTGCCTATTGGAATTTCTTGAATTATGTGAAAATTGGGCATGATATGTGTTACCATGTTGTTTGCCTTGAAGGTGTTTGACAAAATGCCTGAATGGATTGAAATTGTTATTTGATAAATAACATGTTATGCCTTATGTGGTAAATGAAAATCATATGTGTACGATATGATTTATGTTGAAATTGTGAATTTCAGATATATATTTTGATATATCAATTGTTGTGATGAAGCATGGAATTTATACGTTTATAATGTAAATTGCCATGGAATGGAATTGATTATGTTAATTTAGTCCATATGGCATGCATTACATATGTGACATAATGTTATTGCAATGACACATCGCATTGCATATGCACGGGGAATTCACATCATGAGTGGTGTGTGTGTGTGTGCATGGTTGTTGTTAATACCATATGTCGGAATGTGGTAGAGACAGTTCATATGGCATTCATTACCTATGAACCTTGCATGAGAAAAGCAATGGGTCATTACATTGCATATGTACGGGAACATCATATACATGGACATTGTGTCATAAGGATGTTGTGCATGGGTGTTTATACCACAATCTATGTGGTATTAAATGCATGTGGTTATGGGACTTGCTCATTGGCATTATTGCATATAGAGCATGACATTGGTAACTCCATTCATGGACATTAGTCATTAGTGGAGGCATGTGTAGGTGATGCATGGTTAATCAACACCATACTTGGTGCTTGATGGTGGGCTCGG
>CM042199.1:18204212-18232712 GCA_023539305.1 Ilex asprella | reverse complement strand
TTTCAAAACCTTAGTGTTTCATATCGAACCATCAAATGATGCTATTGTGATCTCATGTACTTTTCTTGGTTGATTGTGAAATTGTTGCATGATATATTTTGGGGATTTTAGACAAATGCTTGTAAATTGGGATAATTGTGGAATTGTATGCTTAGTTGGATTGTTGGCGACGCACATGAGTGAGAGGTTCCTTGTAAGGATGCTCACCCCTTCTCAAGAGGTTCCCGGTAAGGATGCTTGAGAAATAAGCCCGTTATAGTGAGAGGTTCTTTGTAAGGATGCTCACCTCTTCTCAAGAGGTTCCCGGTAAGGATGCTTGAGAAATAAGCCCGTTATAGTGAGAGGTTCCTTGTAAGGATGCTCACCCCTTCCCAAGAGGTTCCCGGTAAGGATGTTTGAGAAACAATGTAATGATTGGTGAGAGGTTCCATGTGAGGATGCTCATCCATTCTCAAGAGGTTCCCGGTAAGGATGTTTGAGAATCCAAGGTGACCTAAAAGGAGGTGGAGGTTACCACAAAGTATGCCAGCTACCTAAAAAATTATTGGAAATTATTTATAACCATTAATGATTATTATTTGTGTTTGATTGCTCGTTTATTCATTTAAATAATGTTTTGAAATGAACTTGAGATCCTTTTTAAATGTCACTGCTTTATTCCAAATTATGCATCTATGTTATGTTAAAAATGAGACCGACCGCTTTATATGCTTTTCTAAACCTTGTATGGGTTTGGGAGATTTTTCTACAGAGCTTCGTGCTCACCCCCTACAGTTGAACTTTTTTCAGTTGTTGGGCCAGAGGATGAGCTCGGTGCTAACGAGCCGTACCTTAGAGAGGCTTCACTAGAGGGATACTTGGATCTCGAGTGGGACATCTTGAAATGCCGTTTATTTTTTTGTTCTAGACTAGAATATTATTTTGAAACACTGTATAGTCTAGAATTTTTTGTAATTTTCGCTGCGCTATAATAGTAAATTGTCATTGGGAATGTAAAGGCCAAAGATGACATATTCTTTTGGGATATTGATGTAAATGTTATGAATTATTATTATGAAGCCTTCTTTATTGAAGGTTTATCTTAGTGCTCTTATGGTATGAATGGTTATTGAATGTCATGCCGTCCAGGGTGTATTTTGGGGCGTTACAGTGAGTAGGGCTGTTAATAAAGCCAAACTTGAACACTATTTTAGGCTCGTTTATAAGTAAACAGTTAAACGAGCTAGCTCGTTTATGTGTAAATTAGGCTCGACAAGGGCTCGATTAACACCCCTAAGTGCGAGCCTTCAATTTTCGTCCATGAGGGTCCCTAACATGTGTGTGCAGGTCTCCCATCCATAGGGGCTGAATTGAATGCAATGGACAGGCTAGGAAGAGCTAGCCTGCAACTCCCTGGCAGCCCCCTTCTCTCCTATGCTTCATTAATGCCAAGCCTCTAAAAATCTTCAACTAGGGTGTGGAGGGGATGTTCTTTGTTAAGGAATGTGAGGGAACAAGTGGGAGAAGTGTTAGTGGGACCCCCAAGCAAGTGGAGATGAGTTGTAGGCATTTTTGGCTGTTCTAGGCGAAACTACCGGTAGATCGTGGAATAACTACCGGTAGTTATGACTCCAGTAGCCAACAACTACCGGTATGGTGTATCGGTACTCTTATGCTCCGGACCAGTCTTCGTAGAATTGTCATAACTTTTTATCTAACTGTCCGATTCAGCTGAAAATTTGATACAATATAGAAGACATCCAGATCTACAACTTTCATGTTTATAACTTTTTGAGATTCGATGTAGATAATGGTCAAAATGGAGGCAAACCGAGGCTCTGCTTCCAAATGATGTGGCAGCTGGTGCCTTTGTTCCCAAGCACCAATACCTCCTTCATTTCTTTACTTTTAAGCCTCCAAATCTTCATGTGTTGTGTCCATGTCTTCACCACACATCCATCATAGTTGCAAGGTCCTAAAATCAATTATTTAAGCTATAAAAACATGCAACATCGAAATTTCAACATTAATCATAATTTCGGCTAACTCTAAGTATTTAGATGCAAAATTTGAGTTAAAATGCATGTAATGAGGCCTTCAAATATGAAATATTATGTGCTCATCACACCCCCAACTTAAGCTTTGCTACTCCCTAGCAAAAAAAATGTAAAAATTAAGAAAACAAAGATAAACCTATACTAATTCTGCAATTACATTTAGCACACGCAACAAGCCTTTAAACCCCTAGTTGATCCCTAGTGGACGAGTTTTGTCTCGTGAAGGTTTCCAGTCAAGGTACCTAAAAACTCCTTTTCATAACATCCAATATTTAAAGTGTATTCCCTTACTCTAACTAGAAATGGGATTTCAACAACAACTTAATCCGAACACCCGAACCAATCACACATGAGACATATCATAGCCATAAATGCTATTCTAGAGTATCCACATACACATTCATTTTCAAACTCATGTGTGTGTGAAATGAACATGCAATTTAAACATTTACACAATGGAGTTCACATTCACTTTGTCTATCCAAATTAAGCTTTGATGCAAAACTCACCAAAGGTGTCTCTCACAATGAATAACACTATGATTATCTTGGCATGCTCTCCATGTGTATATGTGAGATGGAATCTTGTGCACAAAACAAAGTATGCTCACATATAATCCAAAAATGAAGCTCATGCATGAAAATGAAACAACCTTGACATAATCTCATGAAAGGAATGCTAGGGCATTAGATAACAAAATCAACCTTTCTTGTTCTTTAAAACTATGCATCTCCCATGCTTCTCTAGATCATTTAGGACTTCAAGGGTTATAATGGGGCCTTGGGGTGATATTGAGGTAAGGAAAATGAAGGATATAGGATAACAAAAAAGGTTGTTCCGAGTGACTTTTATTTCAAAAACATCTCCCTTTTCATGGGATTCTCATTCCAAACTCATCACCACACTCTTTGTTTCTTTTCTTTCTTTTCCTTAACATTTTTCTTTTTCCTTTTTTCATTCTTTTCACTTCCTTTTCCTCCTTTTCTTGGATTTTCAATTTTTTTTTCATTTAACTCTTTTGAGTTTCAATATCCTTCATCTCTTTTGTTTGAATTTTTGCCATACTTCTTTCTCTTTATGATCACTTACACTTAGCACTAGGAGCAACCAAGATGAGGTAAATTTTATCATTTTGCACTGGCTTGGTCAAATGTGTGGCATGAAAACTAATTTTCAATAAGGCTCAAACATGGCACAAGGGGTAGAATTTCACAAGAAAAAGGCTAAGGCTCAAAGAAAAACAAAGATAGCCTAAGATCATTTCTAAATAAGCATGAGGGAGCATTATGCATTTTAAGACAAAGTCAATCAACTACCCAAATGCACCTAACCAAAACAAGTATAATGAGATTATTGAACAAATTTAGAATTTAAAAAATTGTTCACTGAGTAAATGTAAGTTTCCTCCAAACAGGGATTGAAATTAAAGCTCACCTGGGTTCTTACTTATCTCCACTATTCATGTCAAGCACTCAAATGTGAACTCAATCTGTAAATTATAAAAATTACAAGTTCATGGTGCACTTATGGTTGAGTTCAAAAGCAAACAAGTATGTGATACTCAAGCATAGGATAAACTTCTATAAAGTGCTCATGTATTCAAAGTTCAAAAATGTAGATCAAGTAATCACAAATCCCATGACTATGAGGATAGGGGAATATAGTTCAATATTGAATATTTTTGGTGTTAGGGGACAATTGAGAGGATCAATGGTGGGATCCTCAAAGTTGTAAGGCTTGAGTTGGAGAATCTGGCATGTTTCAGCACAACCTACTGGTAGGTCGATGGAAACCTACCGGTAGCTGAAAACCAGTAGCCAATTTCTACTGGTAGGCATGTGGTAGGTGCAGGACCAGTAGCCTAAAACCTACCTGTAGTTTTTTCCTTGTTTTGCAAAATTCTTGGTTCCTCCACCTTATCTCCAAACAACTCAAGCATCATGATAAACATCATTTGAACCCTTTTTCACCAAAAATTGTTCAAAAATTTCAAAATTTTCACATTTTCCAGTATTCTATACAAAAAAGTGGTAGACAATGTAAAAGGTGCACCTCACCCTCAACTTAAACCATGCATTGTCCTCAATGCACCAAGAATCATGCAATGAGAAAAATGAAAGTAACATGGGAAATGAGATAACCCCCCATTTTTTACACATTAAAGGGAAAACAAGAAAGTAATTTTTTTTTCATATATACATTAGTAAAGCACAAAAAGCATGTTTGCACCCCCCAACTTAGACTAGAACATGACACCCAATAAGATTTTCTATAATGATGCTCAAAATGAAATGAGTCCAAATTAGGGAGAGGTAAACAACTTCCTTGGTAAAATCTATACTACAACATTATGTACATGAAAACAAAACAACAAATTATGTCAATCTGGCTTCAATTCGTATATGAGCTTGTGCCCATTGATTTTTTTGGTTTTAACATTTTTTTAGTGTATGAATGCCATTCTTAAGCCATCTATCCAAACATAGAAAGGATGTTGATTCAAAATTCTCAACCAAATACATGTGTAGGCAAGTTTATGCAATTCAAACAATTGAGTATACATTTTTTATTTAAAAGTTTCTTCACTTAACTCCATTGTATTGCCCTCCCCAAGTTGAGAAATGTGAATCTCAACACTACTCATAGATGGCAAACTGACCTTGGGCTCATTAGCTTCTTGTGAGATAATAACTTCATCAAATTTTTCACAATCAAGAGTGGTGGGAGATTCAACATCACTATGAATTCCATTGGGGTGATCATTCTCAATACATTGACTATGCTCAAGATGTTGTATTCACACATAATACTTATAGCATGAGTCAATATAATGAGGTCTTTGGTTATTTGGGCATTGAATTCCATTTGGTATTGCATAAAATTGCACAAAATATTTTTCAATTCTTCTTCGGTTGAGTTTCCATATGTAGGATAATGACTAAATTCATTCGGTAGTGTGAGATTGGATAACAAATTATAGGGTTCATTCTTCCAACCATAACTCGGATAACTCGATGTAACATAATGGTCAGGGTAAAAATTTTCATAGGCCAAAAATTTTGAACCTTCACATTCAAAATCTTGAACCGGATAATTTATTGGGCACTCACTAGTGATGTGCTTATACTCATCACAAATCTCACACACATTTTCATAATAAGGGGCATTTGATACATTATCATAATAATGAGGAAACATAACACAAAACACAAATTAAAACAAACTATTTACAAAAGAGACGGCATACCTTGGCCTGTGATGAAAATCAAGAGACTTACCTATGCCGTCCAAAATCACCTTCGAACTCAACGCTTAGCCTTCCCTGGAAACGGCGCCAAAAATGATTGGTTGAAAAATCGTTGTTGTTCCTAAGCTCCTAACATGAACCCTCAAATATGTATATGGCTTATGTGTGTGGGTGAGTGTGACTCACTCGAATTCATGCAAGAGAAAGTGCAACGAAATGGTGGTATGAATTGGAATGAATAAAATGTAAAATATGAACAAAAGTGCTCCCCAATCGCAAGGAGTCTTTTGAATGTCGGTGTTTTACTTGGAAAAGTATTCCAAGGATGTCTCCTCAGGGAAGGAAAGTTCAAGTGTATGAAGGTGAATTTGTCAAAAAAGAGAAAGTGTAAAATCTTTGAGGTTGAGTTTCTGGTGTTTTGTGTTCTTAAGGAAAATGCAAGAAAACAAGTGTTGGCTAATCCAAGAGTTTACTCTAATGAGGATGCCAATTCAACTCAAAGCCTTCCTCCAATGATGCATAGGTGAACAATTGATTCGTGGGAAGCTCGGGACAAGATGGTGAGGAACCAAGCATAAACCACGACTAGGCCTACGAAATATCAAGGACTCACAACCATGTCCACACTCAACCCAGTCAAATCGTACCACCGTACACCGAGTGGAGGAAAGAAGAAGAGTTGAAATAGAATACTCAAGGGGAGGTCTCCCTTGGATTACCCAACTTAAAATTTAGCTACTCATGCATAAAGGAAAGACAAGCATAATTTAAATGGACTTAATAAGGAAATGAAGCAAGGAACTTGAACTAATGCAAGAAAACTTAGACTAAGAAGAAAAAAATACAATACCCATTTCAAAACTAAAAAGAAAGAAAAATTAACACAACAATGGTAGAAACAAGAACATGTAACTGAACTTGCAATATACTTGAAATGAATTAGATTAAGGTGCAAGAGTTAAGGATTACAAGAGTCTTACAATAAACTACAAGTGAAAAGATGGAAGAAAATGCAAAAACATAAATTTCTCACACTATTACACTATTCATCATCTTCTTCCTTGGGAGCTTTCTAAGCTTAGGTAGCCATACTCAAAATGCTGAAGAATGTTGAATTTAATGGAGTGTGAGCCTTCAATTTTCGTCCATGATGGTCCCTAGCAGGTGTGTGCAGGTCTCCCATCCATAGGGGGCTAAATTGAATGCATTGGATAGGCTAGGAAGAGCTAGCATGTAACTCCCTGGCAGCCCCCTTCTCTTCCATGCTTCATTAATGCCAAGCCTCCAAAAATCTTCAACTAAGGTGTGGAGGGGATGTTCTTGTGTAAGGAATGTCAAGGAACAAGTGAGAGAAGTGTTAGTTGGACCCCCAAGCAAGTGGAGATGAGTTGCAGGCATTTTTTGTTGTTCTGGGCGGAACTACCGGTAGATCGTGGAATAACTACCGGTAGTTATGACTCCTGTAGCCAACAACTACCGGTATGGTGTACTGGTACTCTTATGGTCCAGATCAGTCTTCTTAGAATTGTCATAACTTTTGATTCAACCGTCCGATGGAGCTGAAATTTTGATACACTGTAGAAGACATCAAGATCTACAACTTTTTAGTTTTTCACTTTTTAAGATTCGAAGTTGATCATGGTCAAAATGGAGGAAAACCGAGGCCCTGCTTCCAAATGATGTGGCAGCAAGTGCCTTTGTTCCCAAGCACCAATTCCTCCTTGATTTCTTCACTTTTAAGCCTCCAAATCTTCATGCATTGTGTCCCTGTCTTCACCACACATCCATCATAGTTGCAAGGTCATAAAATCAATTATTTAAGCTATAAAAACATGCAACATCGAAATTTTAACCTTAATCTTAATTTTGGCTAACTCTAAATACTTAGATGCAAAAGTTGAGTTAAAATGCATGTAATGAGGTCTTCAAATATGAAATATTATGTGCTCATCATATGTACCCAAAAAAAGGGATTTCACCAAAATCCAAAGATTGAATTTTGGAGAAATCAAAATTTTGGGCTTGAGAGTTGTTCTTGAAGCTTCCTTCAGATTATTTACGCTTCAAGAGGTAAGGCTCTTCCTACTTTGGTCCATTTTCGACTTAGAATGCCTTGAAGGAAGGGTTAGGCTTATAGGATTGTGTCTCCCTTGCCTACTGTTGTTGAACTGGCGAAATGGGTAGAATACATTCTATCTTCACTTTTGGTATGTGGGAGTCACTTGTACACTTCCTTGAAATAATTGTGTTATGTTGGCATGCCTTGTGTTTACATGATGCCTTTGTGATTTAGTGTGTTATTGACATAAAAATTGTGATAACATGCTTGGATATTGTGTTGTGCAAATTGTCGTTGTATATACGTGCTTGTGTTATATTGACATTATGAAGAATTATGGGAGTTATATGCTTATGATATATTTTTCCAAGGGATATATTCGTCGTCTGTCGGCGTAACTCTTCTGTCAGCTCTGAGTCGTGAGAAGATGCTTCCGTATCAAGTTCACCTGCTCTGGGACGTCCTTAATCAACTCCGGACCCGTAGAGGGTCTCTCTTCCACCTCCGTCCAACAGACCGAAGAACGACAATGTCTCCCATATAGTGCCTCAGAGGGTGTCATCGGTATGCTCGCCTGATAACTGTTGTTATAGGCGAACTCCACTAAGGGTAAATGTTCTTCCCAGCTACCCTTAAAGTTTAGGACGCATGCCCGCAGCATGTCCTCTAAAATTTGGATAATCCTCTCCGACTGACCGTTCGTCTGGGGATGAAAGGTTGTACTCATCGTCAACTGCGTCCCCATGACTCGTTGAAAACTCTACCAAAATTGAGCCGTAAACCTGGGCTCCCAGTCCTATACTACAGATACGGGCACCCTATGTAACCGAACTATCTCTTGTATATATAACTTGCAAAACTCCTCCAAGCTGAAGTTCATTCACACCTTCAAAAAGTGTGCCGACTTCGTAAGTCGGTCCAATATCACCCACACTGCATCATGTCCCCGTGATGTCCGTGGCAAGTGGGTCACAAAATCCATCGTGATATGCTCGTATTTCCACTCTGCCACGTCTAAGGGCTGAAGCAAACCTGCTGGTCTCTAATGTTCAGCCTTAACCTTCTGGCACGTGAGACATCTTTTAACAAAATCGCCAACCTACCTCTTCATCCCATTCCAATAATATTGGCGACGAAGAATGCGATACATCTTTGTGTCGCCTGGATGTACCGTAAAACGGGAGCAATAGAACTCCCTAAGGATCTCCTCTCTCAGATCCGCCAACTAGGGAAACACAACTCTTCCCCTATATCGAAGACTACCATCCGAGTGAATGGTCCAGCCCTCATCACCGGTACCCACCTGTATCCGGCCCCTGATGGACAATAACTCTATGTCCTGCCCCTGGGACTCAATCACTTTGCATAGTAGAGAAGGGGTTGCCATTAAACTCCCCAAAATGCCCTAAGCCTGACCCCTATAGTATAGCTCGAACTGTCCTACAGTCTCGAGCATTTGTCACTCCCGAGAAACCACATTAGCCAAGACTCCCCGTGACTTCCGACTGAGTGCATCAGCCACCACATTTGCGTTACCGGGATGGTAATGCAAAGTGAAGTCGTAGTCTTCTAGGTATTCCATCCATCTGCGTTGTCTCATGTTGAGGTCTTATTGTGTGAAAATGTATTTCAGACTTTTGTGGTCCGAAAATACCTCAAACTTCTCAACATACAAATAGTGGCGCCAAGCCTTCAAGGCAAAGACAATGGCCTCCAACTCTATGTCGTGTGTAAGATAGTCTTGCTCGTGGTTCTTTAATTGCCGAGATCCATAAGCCACCACCCTCCCGGACTGTAATAAAACACAACCAAGTCCACCTTTAAAGGCGTCATAGTACACTGCATACATTTGTCCCCTCTCCGAAACTATCAAAACAGGAGCTAAAGTCAGCCTCCTTTTTAACTCCTAGAATGTCTTCTCATAAGAATCATTTCACTCAAACTTGACCTCCTTCCAGGTCAATCTCGTCATAGGTTCAGGGCGTCGAGAGAAGTCCTCAATGAACCTTCGATAGTACCCCACCAACCCTTAGAAACTTCGCATCTCAAAGACTGACTTCGGTCTCTCCCAATTCATTACTGCCTCAACCTTCTCTGGGTCCACGGAAACACCCAAAGCCGACACCACGTGCCCCAAAAATTTCAACTCCGTTAGTCAAAATTCACACTTGCTGAACTTAGCGTACAATTGATGGTCCCTCAAGGTCTGGAGAACAATCCTCAAGTGACCCTCATGCTCCTCCTTAGTCTTGGAGTAGATCAAGATGTCGTCAACAAATACCACGATGAACTAATCTAAATAGGGTTGGAACACCCTATGCATTAGATCCATGAACGCCGTCGGGGCTTTCGTAACCCAAATGGCATCACCATAAACTCAAAATGCCCATACCGTGTTTTGAATGCTGTCTTAGGGATATTTGTCTCCCTAATCCTCAACTAATGGTAGCCCGTTTGGAGATTTATCTTGGAGTAGACCCTCGTTCCCCTCAACAGATCAAACAGGTCATCAATCCTTGACAAAGCATAATTATTCTTGATAGTGACCCGATTCAACTACCGATAGTCTATACACAATCGTAGTGCCTTATCTTTCTTCTTGGCAAACAATACTGGAGCTTTCTATGGCGAAGTGCTTGGTTTGATAAAATCCTTGTTTAACAATTCTTCTAACTGGACCTTAAGTTCTTGCAACTCAGCAGGTGTCATTCTATGCGGAGTCATAGAAGTAGAAGAAGTACAGGGATGCTACTCAATGTTGAAGTCTACATCCCTATGGGGAGGTAATCCCCACAACTCGTCCGAAAACACATCCTCATACTTACAGACAACCCGAGGTAGACCCAATTCCTGTCTTACCTCGTCCTCCAGAGTAAGGCTCACAAGCCAACCTATCAACTGCCCGTGCCATCGAGAGTCATACACGGCTTGGGCAAATCATCGTATTTTTTCTCCCTGAAACATAAAACAAACACCTTTCGGCGTATAAGCAGTGACCCATTTTCAGTCACAATCAATGATGACCCGATGTGCCGCCAACCAATCCATCCAGAGAATGACATCAAATTTTGATATGTCCATGACCCTAAGGTCCATGTGAGAAGAATCTCTGATATCTCTAACTCATAACCCCAACATAGCTGACTGACACACCCTAGCTCTGAGGGGTGAATTTACGTACAATAACTCTTCCAAGGTATCCACCTCTAAGCTTAAGTCTCTAACACATGATGCAGAAATGAACGAATGTGATGCACCAGAGTCAAATAAAACCCTACTACATAAGCGACAAAGTAGAAATGTACCCTGAATGACTGACTGATCCACTGGCTCAGTATGCGGTGTGATGGCGTAGACACGCCCCTGGGTTCTCGAAGTCTCGGCCTGCATGCCCTGTCCTTGACCTCAACCCATTCCCTAGCCCATTTGGCCTGACTGTGGTGTTCCCGCTCAAAAGGTAATGGTGGCCTGAGTGGTGTCTTGAAACTGGTATTGACTTCCCTGGCCCATGGTGGGGTAGGGAGGAATGTAGTTTGTCTACGGTTGCCCCACTGAGGATTCGGACTAAGAAGTCCCATAACCCTGGGATCCCGGTTGATAGCAATTAACACAAGTTTTCTGGCCTGCCTGATAGGTAGTCCTGAAGTTTCCCCCACTTTGGGAGAATCAACCTTGCCTTGGCCTTGATAGTCGCGGCCCTGCCCCTATGGTCCCTGCGAAATAGAAGTCCTCTATTTCTTCCCCACACTAGAAGAAAAGGACTGGCCCTCCTTCTTCTTGTCCTTAGCACCCGCCTCCCGGATGCTTCGTGCATCTTTAACCTCTCTCTCAATGGCCATAGCTGTTTCAACCACTGTATCCAAGTCTTGCAGGCGGAGGCCCACAATCTTTCTCCGAATGGATAATTTCAAACCATCCTTATACTTTCTTACTTTGGCCATATCTTTGGCCACATAATCATATGCAAAATGGGCTAGCTCGGTGAACTTAGTCACATACTCCATCACCGTCATTGTGTCCTACTTCAAATCTAGGATTTCCCGGGCCTTTGCATGCCGAACGGCCGTTGGGAAGTACTTGCCTATGAAGAGCTCCCGAAATTCTTGCCATGTCATGGCCTCTAAGTTCTTTGAGGTCGTCACCCAATCCCACCACAACTAGGCTTCTCCCTCTAGCTGGAATGTAGCTAGTCTTACCTTGGTGGCATCTGAGGCTATCTCCATTGCCCCTAAAATCTTATTGACTTGTCGAAACCAATGATCATCCACCATCAGATCCGGCCCTCCCTTAAAAACTGGAGGTTTTTGGGCCTTAAACAGTTGGAGGTTAGTTGTGCCTCCTTGGTTTGCATTGGCGCGAGCTTCTGCAACAGTAGCTGCCATAATGCCCATGGTTTTCATAAAAGCTTGTTGATCGAAGGCCACTGGTGGCTGATTATTATTCCGCCCACTGCCTTGGCGTTCTCTCCTTCTACTTGCCATCTACACACATGTCAAGTAGCAATGACACACTAACTTAGTGTACCGAGATGGAGATCAACACTGAAACATTGAGAATCCTTTCATTATCTCACTAGTGGAGCGTATGTCACCCACTAGTAGACATTTAAGCCCTGAACCATCCCGTTCACCCTTTTTCCAGAAATCCAAGGTTATGTTTTCTAACCATAGTGTTTCACTTTCCATACACATTTTACCATGCATATAATTCACATAACAAATACCACATAACATGTAGAAATTTAAGAACAAAACATGTAATGTACAATGGAATGCAATGGTCTCGACCCATGCCCCATCAAGCCCTAGGTAATTCGTATACCTTGGCTCTGATACCAAGCGGTGACGTCCCAAAAATTTGGGAGTCCTTTACTAACTGTTGACCAACCATCAACCCACAGAAATAACCTTGCTTGTCGTAATTCCCGACCTCATGTCAAGCGAATCCCCTTAACTGGGATTACAACCCACATATGTAACCCGTGTTCCTTTACTCAATTAATTCATCCGAGGTCCATAGGCCTCAATATACTTCATTTAATGCCCATTTGTATCTTTGAAAATGAGAAAAACATAGACCAAAAATATGGCAAGCAATTTTAAAATTTTTGAATTTTGGAAAACATAACAGTACCGGTACGGTGAACCTTCTAGACCATAGCGTACCGGTACGCAACACCGGTACTCTTTGCCCAGTTTTTCTTTTTTCACCTGTTTTGCACCTCCAACTTGTTCCAAAAATTTCCACAATTATCCTATACATGTTTACTAAGGTTTTCCATACAAAACATGACTTGTACAAGTTACATTACAATCAATTCCATAAATTTATAAATAAAATGGAATTTTTTCATAAAAGTTTTACAAAATAACCATAAAAGTCACAAGTCGGCTTTCTTCATCTTTGAGGCTCAAAATGGGAACCGTCCGCTGGTATAATTCCCGCACCTGAAATGTTTGTCCCATAAAGGGTGAGCCATGCTCAATAGACTATTCCCTACAGAGGCTACTCCCCAACCTAGATACATATGAAATGTTCACATGCAACATTCAAGAACTCATGATATTCCAAGCAAGATTATGTATTTAATGTTAGAATTTATCATGTCATGCCATGAAATGAGATGGGACTCACCCATGAAATTCAACCCAAGCCCTTCCTTGCTCCCCAACATATGCAATTACCAATGTGTATGGGTCTGTCATCTATGTTACACATCAAATGACTTCTTCCATTCCAGGGTATTTTGTGGGGTGGGTATTTATGGACTTACACCAACAACACCCAACCGACACGGAATTTATGGACTTTCACCAACGGCTCATGTGCATCGACACTTTATGGACTTCTACCAACGGAGTGCGTATCCAAGTCATCAGGCCTTGCACCCGAGGGATCTTCTAGCCCTTCTTGCTAACACCAACCCTTTTTACCATTTACAACTGTGCGACTCGGCCAAGTCATCGACCTAGCTCACCCGAGTCCACTCGTCAACTACCAAGTGTGGTGTTGACTCTATTCGTGTATGCACACACACCCACTTAATATGATGTTCCCGTGCATATGCAATGTAATGTTTCATTGCAAACATAATACAATGTTCAATATGCTATGTATGCCATGTGAACTATTTCCAATACATTTCATATAAATCATGACAAATTATATCAAAAGCATATAATTCTCATAATGTCAATGTATAAACATGTACATATCAACATTTTATCTAGAACAAAAGCTCAAGCATGCCATTACATATCAATTAATAACACACTCAATTTCTCAAGGCATCAAGTAAACACATAGCATGCCCACAATTCACATAAATCAAGAATTACCTTAGGCAATTTTTATGTACCCATTTCAAAATAAATACTCATTTCTCGAATTTCTCATCAATAAACCAGTGATGTACATAACTATCAACCTACTCATTTCAATCTAAAATTCTAGGTTATAAATAAACCTAAGTAGGAGAAACCCTACGTTTTCAAGCGTAAGGAATGACCGTAGGAAGCTCTAAAATTTGACTCAAGCTCAATCTCCAAGATTCCCCAAATTTTAGTTTTCCCTCATATCATGAAAGCCCTTGTTCTTGGTACGTACACGTATCCCTCAATGAGGAGAATGACTTTCTCTCTTGGTCCGAACGAATCCGAGCACCCTAGCTCCGTAGATCGTAAAGAGAAATTGGAGCCTCCACTTGTTTCCCTTTCTTCACTCTCTCTCAGCTGAATCGGCTGAACAAGAATGGGAAAAAATCAGATTTTTCCCCTATTTATATTTTTCCACACGACCCTTTTAATTTCGGGTCAATTTTTATTCTGAAACGATTAATTTTTGTCCTGATTCAAGTGTAAAATATTTTTTATTTTAACTTTCCTCATTTATTTTTTAGAATTCATAATTTTATTAAAAATTTCGTATTTGGGTCACCCGAGGCCCGATCACCTCATAAAACTCAAAAAATATGACTATCTCGGAATTCAACAAAATTTGACAGGGTAACTATATTTCGCGAGACAAATCCAGGGGTGAAGTCTGTTTCGCCATTCGAGCTCTAAAAAATTTTAGGGTTATAACCGAATAGTGGTGGTAATTTATCGTTTTGCCCTTTTTCCATAAAAGTTCAAAATTTACCTGGGTTTTACAATGTAGAAAGTGACATGGTAATGAAATGGAGATTAAAGCTTGTATTACTGTAAAGAAAAGTTAACTACAAAGATAAGTGCATTTAAAAACCCATTTGGAAAGCTTGGGAAGAAAAGCTTAATGTAACAATGGAAGATTCAAAGATACATGGCTAATCTTACAATACACTTAAAATAAATGACATTAAAGTGCCATAAATGAAGATTAAAAGAAGCTTACAGCAACCTACAAGTGAAATGGGTAATAAAATGCAAAAAAACAAACTTTCTCTCTCTAAAACTGTCTTCTTCCTTGAGCTTCTCTCTCTAAATGCTAAATAATAGTCTACAATGGTATAACTCCCCTCATTTTCATCCATGAGGCCCTATAGCATGTGTGTGCAGGCCTCCCGTCAATGGTGGGGGGCTGAGTTGATGGTTTGTCCTCGCCTGTAACTCTCCAGGCTTCCTTCTTCTCTCTTTTCCTCATAAATGCCTTGGCCTCCAAAGTCTAACCTTAGGTGTAGGGAGGCATGTATATATGTAGAATATGTCAAGGGATAAGTGGCAGAATCATAGGTGGGACCCCCAAGTGGCAGAGCTTGAGTTGCAAGTGTCTAACAATTTTGAACAAAACCTTCCGGAAGGTCAAAGCAAAACCTTCTAGAATGTTTTGGCAGAGGTAGAGAAAAATACTTTCCAGTATGCAAAAACTTTTGGAAGGTTTGTGGTAGGTTCTACCCTAGTAGGTAAAACCTTCTAGAAGGTTTGAGGTAGTTCTAACAGATGTGTGCAAAACCTTTTGGAAGGTTTTGACAGGGTAGTGTCTTAAAGTCTGTCCAGTATAAGCAAACCTTCCAGAAGGTTTTCACCTGAATTGCCTTTTTCTTGATCTCTTCACCTTCCGAGCCTGCCATTAAGCCACCCTCAATCTCCAATGATTTTGAGCAATATGATGGGGGCTTAACTCAAGCCATAACCAACATTTTACCTACAATCACACAACAAACTTCATTAATTATTTGATTAATTGTATTTCTTCCCATTTCCACCACAAAACAAGTATGAAAGGGTATAAAAGCATATATAATGTGAAATATTTGTGTCAATCAGATTCCAAATCATCAAGAAGCTCCTCCTCCTCCAACTTGGTAATGCACAGAGATTTCATGTGATGATCCACCAAAGTGGCAATCCTATTAACATCATGAACCTTCTCGTCATCCCCCGGTTGCTTGAAAAGGTTGAATACATTGAGTTCCATTCCTACAATTTATCACAACATTAGAAGTAGAAAGGAAAGAGCTACCTAATATGACAACAATTTGTGAATTAGGATTAGCTACGGGGTGAGTATCAAGCACAATAAAATTATTGGGAAAATAAAATATGTCCACTTGGATCAAAACATCCTCAACTACTCCCCTTGTTGTTCTCATGCTTCAATCCGACTAGTTGAAGAGTGATAGAGGTTGGCTTCAACTCCTCAAGTTGTAGTAGTTAATACACCGAGAAGGGTAGGAGGTTGACACTTGCTCCCAAGTCTAGCAATGCTTCCTCCATACGGTAATTCCCAATGGTTATGGAAATGGTAGAGCAGCCGGGATCCTTAAACTTGGATGGTGTGTGTATCTTCAAGATTGAGCTCACTTGCTCGGTGAGGAATGCCTTCTTGTACACATTCAACTTCCTCTTCACAGTACGCAAATCTTTCAATATTTTTGCACAAGAGGGGAATGTTTATCTTTACCATCTAGTGACTTCAAACGTTGAGGAAAAGGGGCCGGGATAGGACAATCAAGCACATTCAAATCAACAATCTTTAGCTTCTCAAATGTGCACTCTTTTCAGAGTTACCCTTAGTCTCCTTTTCATTTTTCAAAGTGGCCTTCATTGAGACTTTAGGTAAAATGTTGGACAACTCATTAGGTGATGATAGCCTTGATTTGCTCACAATTCTCTTTGGTAGTGTCGGACGACTCAATCACATATTGACCCCTTGGGTTTTGTTGGGTTTGAGCGGAAAATTTTCCATTTTCTTGTTGGGACGACCTCATAGCAGTGGTCAACTAAGTGAGTTGTGTTCGAATGTCATTAAAAGCAGTGGCATGTTGATTGTTGATTGTGGTTTGAGTCTAAATGAATTAATGCACGACATCCTCCAAATTTCTCTTGTGAGGATGATGTTATGTGAGCGGATTGGGTGGTCCTTGTTGACTAAACCCTTGTTGAGGTGGGTTTTGGGAAAACCCTTATGGATTGGACCGTAGGTATTAAGAGCTAGATGACGGACTAAGACCATAATATGATTGGTTTTGCTTGTGTGGAATGGGAGGTGACAATGAGTTGGACCTACAAGGAATGGGGTTGTCATTCTTCCAACTAAAGTTCAAGTGGGAGCTCCATCCCAAATTGTATGTGCTAGAGTGTGGAGAGTATGACTGCCTACTTAGGTTAAATGCATTCAGTTGCTCATGGTATACTTCTTTGAGTGCCAGAATGTTTGGACACTCTGTAAAAGAGTACTCAACACTCTCACACATTGAGCAAGATTCCTCGACCTTTATGACATTTGACACCTCATGCCTTCTATTTGCATCAAGCTTTCCACCTTATGGGATAATTTTGTTATCTTTACAAGCAAGTCTTCTTGGTCACACAAATTATACATCCCTCATCCACTTGGTTGACTTCTCGGAGAGAACCTTGACACATCAGCGGCATCCATGAAATCCCAAGACTGGGCATTTTCTGCTAATGTGTTAAAGTACTCGAGGGCCTCATCGGGATCCTTACTCAAAAACTCTTTGTTGTAAATCATGTCGACAAATTGTCGGTTGCCTAGTGTAATTCCTTCTTAGAAGAAACTAGTCAATCTCCATGATTCAAATCCATGATGTTGAATGGAGTGTAACAACTCCTTGTATCTATCCCAACACTGATAGAACTGCTCATTTGGTGTTTCCAAAAAAAATGAATTTATTTATTTAGAGAAGTTGACTTTGAGCATAAAAAAAAATTGTTTAAAAATTTGGATAACATTTGTGCCCAAGAACTTATTGAGCGGGGGTTTCAATGAGTTCAACCAAGTTTTTGCTTTGTCCTCGAGGGAGAAGGAAAACAATTTCATGCATGCCATGTCCTCCGTAGCATGATTTTTAATGAATGTTCTAACTACTTCCTCAAATTCCTTAATGTGTAGGTAAGGATTTTCTCATTTCACTCCATGGAATTGAGGAAGTTATTGTAACATACCCTATTTAACAAGAAAGACATGTGCTTGCACAGGTAGAAAGTATGTATGAGGGGGTGGTGCTTCAAGTAGGCTGGAGATAATCTCTCATCGATCTTGCCGGAGGATAAATAGGGAGATTACTTCCTTCATTTCTCAGAGGGGGAATTGTATTCAGGGGTTTGACACTCGGCGGTTTTGCACTCCCCCGCCCCTCCGAATGTTAGCACCATCATCCCCAAAATTGTCTTCGACATCCTCAGGTGGGTCTTGGTATATATTAATATTTGGTCCTAGGGCACTGTGACTCTCCTAAAGCCGTGGGTATTTTGAGGGATGAGAATCACTCACTTTTCTTGTTTTACCAAAGCCATGAAGAGTGAGTAGTTTCTCATTCACTCTTTAGTCGGAGGTGAATGACATGTATAAATTATCTGAAAATTATATTTGTGCTTTGTTCTAATGCTTAATGTTTATATCCCCTTGCTTATGCGAGGATTAATTGCATCTAGCAAAGCTAAGGTACTTTGTATAATCGTGGTTATTTCTATGACATGGATGACTCTTGCATAGAAATATCTTTTGTTTCAAGGCAAGTACCCCGGTTGGATCCTCATGACTACCCTTCAATACCCCCCTTTATCGTACTTAATTTAAAGAATGGAATATTAACGCTATGATTGGATGTCTTGTAGAAACACTTGCTTGTTTGTAGACGGGTTATGTCTCGGCACAGACAATTTTTGTAAACTTCTAGAAAGACATCGAAATCATGTGCTTAATTCTCATAGTCCATCTTTATATTCTGATTAACTCACCGTTGACATGGGAGTTAATTGAGTTATCAAGCATAAATATAATAAATCGGATATTAACTACATGTCCAGATCCTAGATCCTCGAACTAAAGAGTGACTTTCTTTTTAATTTGAACCTATCTTATATTTTGTCTAGAAAACTATCCTGGAAAGAATCTTATATTCTGTTCAGGAAATCCCCATCCATCACACAAACTTCAAATCAAAAGGATCACAATCATTCAGTCTTTGTTACTGCTTACTTTGAAATACCAACAACAGTTCCTTGTGGATTCGACTCCGAACTCAAATGGATTATTACTATAACTTGACTGTCAGCACTAGGGTGTACACACTTCGGATCAAGTAAAGGGTGAGACATACTCAATAAAGTATCTCCTACAGAGCTACTCCCTAACCTAAATGCATATGAAATGTTCATATGAAACATTCAACAACTCATAACCATCCAAACAACAATATGCATCAAATGTTGAAATTTTTCATGTCATACCATGAAGTGAGATGGGACTCACTCATGCAACTCAACCCGAGCCCTTCCTGGTTCTCCAACATGTGTAAGTTCTAACGTGTATGAACTCGTCATCTATGTTGCACATCAAATGACATTTACCAATCCAGGGTCTTTCGTGGGGTGGGTATTGATAGACTTACACCAACGACACCTCACCGACACGAAATTTTTGGACTTCCACCAATGGATCCGCATACACCGACACACTTTATGAACTTGTACCAACGAAGTGCATATCCCAATCATCGGGTCATGCACCTGAGAGATCTTCTAGCTCTTCTTGCTAACCCCAACCCTCTTTGCCATGCAATCCGTGCGACTTGGCCAAGTCTTCGACCCAGCTTACTCGAGCCCACTCGTCATCCACCAACTGTGGTGTTGACGATAACCATGCACACACACCCACAAATATGATGTTCCCGTGCATATGCAATATGATGTCTCATTGCAACAATCTCATGATAGTCAATATGCTATGAATGACACATGGACTATTCCAAAACATTCCACACATCTCATGACAAATTATATCGAAAACATATAATTCTCATAATCCTTCATAATGTCAATATATCAACATGTTCAAATCAACATCTTTCTCTAGAACAAAATCCAAGCATGTCATCACATAAAAAGCAATAACACACATAATTTCTCAAGGCATAAAGTAAACACAACATGCCCATAATTTTACATAAGTCAAGAAACTACACTGGCAATTTTTACATACCTATTTCAAGATAGAATTTATTCTACCCATTTTCAATACCAATTTCACCAAAACACAGATATAGGCAAGTGATATATATTTATATCAACCTATCCATTTCATAATAACATCTAGGTTATAAATAAACCTTACTAGGAGGAAACCCTACCTCTTGTAACGTAAAATAACTTTGGGAAGTTTCAAGAACCCAAAGCAAACTTGAAACACCACTTCCCCAAAATTCCATCCTTGGAACCTTCGGTGAAACCCGCGTTTTTTGGTATGGACCCGTAGCCCTCGTCGAGGAGACCAACTTTCGTTCTTGGCCCGAGTGGATTCGAGCTCAGGAAAGGCATATATTGTAGAGAGAAGGTGGAGTTTTTCACTTGTTTCCCTCTCTTCTCTCTCTCACGTTAGAATTGACTGAAGAAAATAGGGAGAAAATATGATTTTCTCCCCTATTATATTTTCTAATTGCTTGGCCCACAACGTGCTACACGTCCCTCTTTTTTTCGGGTCTGTTTCATCCCAAAACGATTAAATTCCGCTCCGGTTCAAGTTAAAAATATTTTTATTTTCACTTGACTTCATTTATTTTCCAAAATTTGTAATTTTTTTTAAAAAAAAACATTTTTGGTTCACCCGAGGCTCGCCCGCCTCATAAAACGCAAAAAAAAAAAATGATTATTTCAGAATTCAACGAAATTTGACAAGGTAACTAGATTTTGCGACACGAATCCAACAATGAGGTTCATTTCGTCATCCGAGCTTTAGAAAATTTCAGGTTTATAACCATACTGTAGTGGCAATTTATCACTTTACCCTTTATTAATAAGAATTCCAAATTTATCCAAGTTTTACAGGCATGTCTCACTAGTCTATTTTGATTATCACGTCCCCACATGCAAAAACACTAACTAAAATTGGAAATGTATACCCAAATATAAACAAAGGAGCAACGTACCTCAGCCCGTGATGAGAATCACATGACTTACCTCCGTTGTCCCTAAATCACCTTCAAATTCAACGCTTAGCCATCCCTGGCAATGACGCCAAAAATACTTGATGGTTTTTCCTAACTTCCAACTCAAACCCAAATTATGTGTATATGTGACTTATAGAGGTGGGTGAGTGTCACTCTCCCTCGAGTTCAATGCGAGAAGTGGAAAAAATCATATGTGGATGAATAAAAATTTTTGTGTGTGCAAAAATGCTCCACAAGAATAGAGAGAGTCTTGCGATGTCGTGTTTTACTTGGAATGAGTATTTCAAGGTCGTCTCCTCAGGGAATGCGATGTCGAATTTTTTGAAGGGTGATTTGTGAAAGAGTGAAAATTGGAAAATCTTGTGATTTGAAGTTTGGTGAGTTGTGAGTTAAGAAGTATGCAAGAAAGCAACGTTGACTAATCCATAGAGGTCATTCCAATGGGCATGCCAAATCGACTCATTTTATTCAACCAATGGTGTCTTGGTATTTGATTGATTCGTAGGAAGTGAGGTACTAATATAGTTGTGTTGGGTAAAAACATACCCCGTGAAAAGTCTACGGTGTATCAAAAGCCCACTATTATGTCCGCACTCAACCTATGCAAAACAAACTCTTTACACTATGAGGAAGAATGAAAGAGAGTCGATTTCACATACCTAAGAGCAAATTCCTCGTGGATTAGCCAACTAAAAGTTTAGTTATACATGGTAAAAGAAAAAACAAACATGAAGTAGAGAAGCATGGTAGGGAAATCAAGCATAGACTTGTATTAATGTAAATCAGATTTAAACTATAAAAGAAATGACATTCATACTCAAAATGCAAAGTTTTAAGAGAAAATACCCAAATGTAAAAATGAAATACTACGACACTTAGCTAAACTTGGTTACAACATGAATAAAAGAGATTAGAGTGCAAAATGGAAAGATTACAAGTTAAATGGAGCTTACTATAATGGAAATGGTAAAGGAAAATGTAAAAATCTAACTTCTCTCTCTAAAACTTTATCTTCTACCTTGGAGCTTCTCTCTCTAAAAATCTTGTAATCTAAAATTGTGTGTAGAGACTGTTATTTTTGTCCATTCCCTCTCTCCTTAGCATGAGTGGCTAACTTAGAGTGATTAGAGAGAGGTTGTCCCCTCAAAGAAGCAAAATCAGTCAAGGCATGGACATCCCATGCTTTTCCAACCACTCCCTTTTTCTCCCTTGCCTCCCCACTCCCTCATGCTTGCAATCTAAATATAGGGGGTTAGGAGATCATCATGGGGTGTTAAAAATGTCAAGGCATGGTTTTGAGGACAAAAAGTGGGCTCCCGTAGTTGGTAAAGTCGTGTGGAGGAGTGTTTGAGCTTTTTGGATAACTATTGTCGGTAGGTCGTAGGGATTCTACTGGTAGCACACTTCAATTAAGGTATGATACTAGTAGCTCGTAAGGGTTCTACCGGTAGGTCTTAAATCTTCTACCAGTAGGTCTTTTATAGATAGGTCTTGCATTTACTCTACTAGTAGATCTTATCCTTGTCTTGGAATTCTTTGCTCCTCGAGCCACCCGTCAGGAAGTCCTTTCCTCCCCCATTCACCTTGATCACTTGATGAGGTGCTTAATGCATGCCCTTTCCATCCATTACCTAAAATAAATAAATCTCCATTAATTATCAATTCAGATCCATTTTCCTGCAAATTCACTACAAAACAAGCTGAATTTGATGAAATGAAGATGTATAATATGCAATATTTCACACTCATCAATAAGTCTGATGGTAGCACTAGACGATATGCCACAGCCCAATGTGTTCAAGTATCTCAAATAGTCTAATATATCTTGGACTTATTTCCCCTTATTACCAAACATTATATCCCCTTTCATGGTGAAACTCACAGAAATACTTGGTCACCAACTGAAAATTCCACATTCCTTCTTCGGTTATTTGCATAATGTTTTTGCCAGCTTTGAGCGATTTTTAATCTCTCTTGAATCACCTTCACACTATCTACAGTCATTTGCACCAATTCGGGACCCAATATCTTTTTGTCCCCTACATCAGTCCAACACACTGGTGTTATACAACGCCTACCATATAAAGCTTCATATGGTGCAATTTTATGCTTGACTGATAACTATTATTATAGACAAACTCGATCAATGGTAGATGATCATTCTAGCTACCCTTGAATTTCATCTCACAAGCTCTTAGCATATCCTCTAGGATTTGGATGACACATTCTGACTATCCATAAGTTTAAGGATGGAAAGTTGAGCTAAATTTAAGTGTAGTACCCCCCATAGCATGTTGTAAACTTGGCCAAAATTGAGAAGTGAATCTTGGATCTCTATCTACAGCAATGGATATCGGTGCTCCATGAAAACGTACAATCTCATATACGTACAATTCAACATACCTATCCAACGATAAATTTGTCTTAACAACAAGGAAATGGGTAGACTTTGTTAAATGATCTACAATCACCCAAACCTACTTCATTCTTCTCACACCACAATGAAACATTTTCCATGTAATAATTTGTCATCTCCTCACACAACAAAGTCAGTCTAGAGTCCATATTTAACTTCCTTCTTTACATTTAGCAAATAGGAATCTTGAGTCTATGCATCTCGAATACGATATAACAACACTGGTCAACCTTGAATTGAGCTACCAATACGTCGGCTTCAATAAAATCTAGCTCCACACCCAAAGGTCTCATTTCCACTAATGTATCAACACGTGCGCATTACAAACATGCTAACAACCTTGACAACTACTTATGGCTTAAAACATCTACCACTAGATTTGCCTTTCCTAGGTGGTAGTGAATGGTACAGTCGTAATCTTTGATCAATTCCATCCACCGTCTCTACCATAAATTTAATTATTTATGGGTGACCAATTACTTCAAACTCTGGTGATCCGTGAAACTTTCAAAAGTCTCATCATATAAGTACTACCTCCAAAATTTTAAGGCAAACAAAATTGTAGCCAGTTCCAAGCCATGTGTAGGATAATTATGCTCATGAATGTTTAATTGCCTCGAAGCTTAAGTAATTACTTTTCTCTGCTGCATTAGTACACAATTCAAAATCTAATGTGAGGCATCACTATAAATTACAAAACCTCCACTCTCTGTAGGAATGGTTGACACTAGAGGTGAGACCAATCTATCCTTCAACTCTTGAAAACTCCACTTGCATTTGTCATCCAGTCAAACTTCACATCTTTTCTTATGAGTTGAGTATCAACATTAGAATTGTTAGTAGCCAAAGATGACTAAATGGCATATTACCTGATGAAAAGAATCAACCCTCAATTGAGAATCATGAGAAGTAGTATTGGTTGAAGGATTGGTAGAAATATTTATGTGCTGATAAGTAGCTTATTTCATATGAAACCAATCCAAAAAGAAAGATTTGAAAAAGATCACCTCACTGCATTTGCCCCCACCCATTCATTGATTGGTGTAGCGACGAGACTATTCCATCCATGAAATCAAACTACTTTGTTGTAGATCAAGATTGAAAGACATGCATGCTCAAATTCAAAGAAGATGCTCTAAACATGATGTCTCACCCCATCACTAATAGTTGAACAAAATAGTCAGCCTCAAAGCAATTCTTCGGACGCATGGTCTTAACCACCCACCATGGCATTGCAATAGATGAAAAGCCCTGAATGAAATAGTCTTTAATCAGAGAGGGCCAGTAAAAACCTAACTGTAGGATTTTTGCCGAAGTTTCTTAGCAGAGAAGTGGCCACTGCATGCCTTTGAATGACATAATGCAAGGATATCACGTTGTTCATTCTCTGGTATGCATCTCCACATGACTTGGTTAAGGCAGTACTTAAACAGGTATGGGTTGTCAAAGTAAAAGTACTTCACATCCGCCATGAATCTCCTTCGATCCTCCAGGCTCCACTGCAGTGGTATTTTTCCTGTTGCAAGATAGTTACAGATGTCAGCATACCATGGACAAATATAATGAATTGAAATTAATTGCTCATCAAGGAAGAAATATGGGATAAGAATGTGCTCATCGGCCTCTTGCACCACCAGTCGAGATAAATGTTCCGCCACCACATTCTCCACTCTTTTCATGTTTTTAATTGTCAAATTGAACTCTTGGAGTAGGAGGATCCACCTGATGAGTCTCAATTTGGCATCCTAATATCCTTGACGATTCTAGGCATAGGGAGGTTGGAGATCGCCTCCACCTTTGATTTGTCAACTTCAATCCCTTTTCGGAGATTTGTGCCCGAGAATAATTCCTTATGTCACCATGAAGTGACACTTCTCCCAATTCAAGACTAAGTTCTTCTATTCGCATCTCTCAAGAACTTTCACCAAGTTTTCAAAGTATCTACTGAAAGAATCTGTAAAACCCAGAAAATTTTGAAATTTTCCCAAAAAGGGAAAAATGGTCATTTTGTCACTGATTAGCACTTTTTAGTGTGCTTGAATTATATTGATATTATACACCCAAGTATAAGTGGTCAAATTGTAGTTTTCTCGATTTTAAGTCCAAGTATCGATCTCACGAAGAGTTTTCAATAATTTAGATAGTAAAAATAAAAAATAAAAAATAAAAAGATAGTAAAGTTGTTGTTTGAAGTAGTGTGATGTTTGATAGCTTGTGATGTATATTTAAATAAAAGAAATACGAAAATAAAGTGCAGTGATAATAAAGTGCGTAAGTAAAGCAGATTAATGACAGGAATTTAAAAGATACCCTTCAGTTTATGGATTCATATGCTTCATATTGTTTAATTTCTGGAAATGCCACCTTACAATAATTAACCTCCATTTTATGGGAAAGTCAATCAGTAGGTCTGAGGTATATAAATCATAACACATCTGCTTCTTAGGCTAGCTGGTGGTAATAAATCATAACTCACCAACTTCTTAGGAAAACTGGTTATATCCACGTCAATTGATTAACTTAAGCAAACCAGAAGGACAAGCCATTCATGAGGAATACTTGGGTTATTCCCTTAATGTTATGATTGAAAGTGCATATATAATAACCATAACACATCCGCTTCTTAGGCTAACTGGTGGTAATATAGTACAACACAATAACTTCTTAGGAAAGCTGGTTATAGATGTGCCAAGTGACTAATTCAAGTGAACCAGAAGGCAGAGCCAATTCATGTGGAATACTTAAATTACCTAATGGGCCATCTTTGATATATAGATATTCCAGTTAAACATCCTCAGCATTCTAGTGGAGGACAAGCCATACCGGTAGGAACGCCGTGGTTGTTAGACTCTCGATCTATTATAAATAATATTTGAACCCTAATAACCTGTGAGTATCATTTAGGTTTTGTACCACACATCAGTAGAAAATCCTCAGTGTTCTGGTGGAGGACAAACCATATCGTAGGAACACCGTAGATCTTTTACTGGCGGGTCTTATGATATACTGATGACATAATTCCAGGCACAGCACCGAAATTACATACATCATTGTAACACACATTAAGCATAATATATATATATATAAACATATAAATAAAACATCAATATTTCCAGAACTTAACCAATATTATACATATGTTTACCCTAGTTTGAAGGGCATTAAAGACTACTCACGCTTCATTGCTACAGATAAGCAAGAAGTGCAGGTAGTATTCATTACAACATAAATTAAAAGATAAATTGTAAAGCTTCTTTCGCAAAAAACAATTGAAACATAACCGCCTTTATTATCATTCAAAACACAAAAGTGGCGGTAGTTCAACTATCCAAATAGAAAGATACAAAAGAAATGTAGAAATACAGAGTATAGAACCAACCGATTTTCACTTTCTCTTTTCTTTCTTTCTTTATTTTTTTCTATCTCTCTCTTGACTCTCTAAGGTGGACGACTGGTTTTTGGTCTTGGAATGGAGAGGTATGGAATGGAGTTAGTGTATGTAGTGGAATGAAGAAAGGAAGCAAAGGCTTGGTCTTTAGAGTGGTGTATGAAGAATGTTGGTGAATGAATGAAGAAAGGAGAAAACAACCCCTATTTATGGAGTGGGTGTAAAAACCCAGGTGAATTTAAACTTTTAAGTATAGGGCAAAACGGTAAATTGCTACAACAGTTTGGATTACAAACTTAAAACTTCCTAGAGCTCGGATGACAAAAATGGACCTCACTATTGTATTCGTCTCGCAAAATCTAATGACCATGTCAAATTTCGTTGAATTCTGAGATAGTCAAATTTTTGCGTTTTACGAGGTGGTCGGGCCCCGGGAGACCCAAATACGATTTTTTTTGGAAAAAATATGAGATTTTTAAAATAAATGAAGTCAAGACAAAATAAAAATATTTTGAACTTGAACCAGAGCAAAATTTAATCGTTTCGGGATAAAAACAGACTTGGAATAAAAAGGGACGGGTGGCGCATTGTGGACCAAGCATTCTAAAAATATAAATAGCAGGAGAAATCAGATTTCCCCCCATTATTCAGCCCTTGGTCAGCCGATAGAAAGAGGGAGAGAGAAGAGAGGGAAAAGAGAGAAAAACACAACTTCTCTCTACGATCTACGGAGCTAGAGAGCTCGGATCCGTTTGGGCCAAGAGGAAAAGTCGAACTCCTCACTGAGGGCTACGCGTACACACCAAAAACAAGGGCTTTCACGAAAGGTAAGGAAATCAAAATTTTGGGAAAGCTTGGGAGTGGAGCTTTGGTGGATTCTTGGAACTTCTACTGCCGTTCCTTAAGCTATAAGAGACAGGGGTTCTCCTACTTTGGTTTATTCACTACCTTGAATGTTATATTGAAATGGGTAGGTTAATATAGATATATATAACTTGCCTATGGAAAGGATTTGGTGAAATGGGTATTGAAATTAGGTAGAATATCTTTTATCTTGAAATGGAAACATAGAAATTGCTTGATAGTGATTTCTTGAGAAATGTAGCTATGGTAATTCTTGGTAGAAGAATGTTGATTTTGGGCATGTTGTGTGTTACCATATGTTTTGATGAGTTTAGCGTGTTCTTTGCAAGTTTTTGTGATAATGTGCTTGGAAATTTGGGTTGAATGGAATGTTAACATATACACGTTGTCAAAAGATATTAACATTGTGATCGTTTAAGGTATTCGTATGCTTTCAATATGAATTACCATGCTTGTATATCAGTTTGGATAAAATGTTGATAAATGTATTTTGGTTTATTAACATTGTGAGAAATGAAAATTATATGCTTTTGATATAATTTATCATGAGTCATATGAATTGGGTTTGAAATTGTTTATATGGCATACATTGCATATTGAACATTGTAGTAGAGTTGCAATGAGGCATTATATTACATATGCACGGAAACATTACAGAAAATGAGTGGTTGTGCATGGAAGTAGTCAACACCACATCGGTGGATGACGAGTGGGCTCGAGTGAGCTAAGTCGATGACTTGGCCGAGTCACACTTGATTCGCACTTTTTGTGTGTCTGAATTATATTAAAATATTACACCCAAGTATAGGTGGTCGAATTGTAGTTTTCTCGGTTTTTTAAGTCCAAGTATCGATCCCACGAAGAGTTAAGTAATGCTAAAGAAAAATAAATAAATAAATAAATACAGTTAAATGGTTTGTTTGGAGTAGTTTGATGTTTGATTGCTTGTGGTGTGAGCTTAGTCTAATTAACTGGTTTTAAAATAAAAGGCAGGCGAAAGTAAAGTGCGTAAATAAAGCAGATAAATTAAAAGAAATTAAAAGATACCCTTCAGTTTAGGGATCCATATGCTTTGTATTGCTTAAGTTACTGGAAATGCTACC
>CM042199.1:18183466-18199212 GCA_023539305.1 Ilex asprella | reverse complement strand
ATTTATTTTAAAATTAATTTAACTCCCCGGCAACGGTGCCAAAAACTTGATTCGCACTTTTTAGTGTGTCTGAATTATATTATACTATACACCCAAGTATAAGTGGTCAAATTGTAGTTTTCTCGATTTTAAGTCCAAGTATTGATCCCACGAAATGTTTTCAGTAATTTAGATTGTAAAAAAATAAAATAAAAATAAAAACAGTAAAGTTGTTGTTTGAATTAGTGTGATGTTTGATAGCTTGTGATGTGAGCTTAGACTGATAACTTGTGTGTTTAAAAAAAAGAAATGTGGAAATAAAGTACAGAGATAATAAAGTGCGTAAATAAAGCAGATTAATGACAGGAATTTAAAAGATACCCTTCAGTTTAGGGATCCATATGCTTCATATTGTTTAATTTCTGGAAATGCTACCTTACAACAATTAACCTCCATTTTACTAGAAAGTCAATCGGCAGGTCTGATGTATATAAATCATAACACAACCGCTTCTTAAGCTAGCTAGTGGTAATAAATCATAACTTACCAACTTCTTAGGAAAACTTATTATATCCACGTTAATTGATTAACCCAAGCAAACCAGAAAGAAAAGTCATTCATGAGGAATACTTGAGTTATTCCTTTAATGTTATGATTATAAGTGCATATATAATAAACCATAACACAGTCGATTCTTAGGCTAACTGGTGGTAATATAGTATAACACAACAACTTCTTAGAAAATCTGGTTATAGATGTGCCAAGTGACTAATTCAAGTGAACCAGAAGGTAGAGTCAATTCATGAGGAATACTTAAATTACCCAATAGGTCATTTGTGATATATAGATATGCCAGTTAAACATCTTCAACATTCCAGTGGAGGATAAGCCATACCGGTAGGATCGCCGTGGTTGTTAGACTTTTGATCTATTTATATATAATATTTAAATAACCCTAATAACCCGTGAGAATTATTTAGGTTTTGTACCATACATCAGTAGAAAATCCTCAGTGTTCCGGTAGAGGACAAACTATACCGATAGGAACACTGTAGATCTTTAACTGCCAGGTCTTATGATATAATGATGACATAATTCTAGGCACAGCACCAAAATTTCATACATTACTGTATCACACATTAAACATAAAATATATATATAAACATATAAATAAAACATCAGTATTTTCAAAACTTAACCAATATTATACATATGTTTACCCTAGTTTGAAGGGTATAAAAGACTACTCATGCTTCATTGTTATAGATAAGCAAGAAGTGTGGGTAATATTCATTACAATAGAAATTAAACGGGAAACTGTAAAACTTCTTTCACAAGGAACAACTGAAACACAACCGCCTTTATTATCATTCAAGACACAAAAGTGGCGGTATTCCTACTATCTGAATAGAAAGATACAAAAGAAATGTAGAAATACATAGTATAGAACCAACCGACTTTCACTTTCTCTTTTCTTTCTTTTCTTTCTTTCTTTCTTTCTTTTCTCTCTTTTTTTCTATCTCTCTCTTGAGTCTCTAGGGTGGCCGGCTGGTTTTTGGTCTCGGAATGGAGAGGTATGGAATGGAGTTAGTGTATGCAGTGGAATGAAGAAAGGAAGCAAAGGCTTGGTCTTTAGAGTGGTGTATGGAGAATGCTGGTGAATGAATGAAGAAAGGAGAAAACAGCCCCTATTTATGGAGGGGGAGGTGCACAAAAAGGGGGTTTAGGAAGGCCACCATCACCTTCCGGAAGGTGGTGGCTTGCAGTGGTGCTTGGTGTCTTCATATTGGGCTACCACGTGTCATTTTCTAATTAGTCCAAATGTCTTGCTCCGAGTGTGCCAAGTGTTGTCTCCTCATTGGTCCATGTGTCATGTTTTCATTGGTCAAAGTGTTGTCTCCTCGTTGGTCCATGTGTCACCTCCTGATTGGTCCAAGTTTCTTTATTACACTTTAGTCCTTCGTAGTTTCAAGCTTTGCAAAATTGTCCTGTATTCTCCATTATTTTTGCATTAGACCCTGAACTTTAAACATAAAATACTAAACACTTCAATTTACATATAAACTCTAATTCATAATATTTATTTATTTTATCTTACAAAATTAATTACTTAATCATTCTAATTTACACACTAATTAGGGTTAATCAGCCACTATAATGCTAAATTAAAATACGTATGCTATAGACCTCGTATGACACAACGGACTTTATCGTTGGATTGTGTACCTCTATCCCCTTTCTGGGACGATCAGAATAAGAGCTGAAGTAAGCTTCTTCTTCAACTCCTGGAATGACTTCTCGCACAAATCATCCAACTGAAACTTGATCTCTTTCCGGGTCAATCTCATCATAGGCGCAGCTAGTCGGGAGAAGTCCTCAATTGACCTCCTGTAATACCTCGCCAATCCCAAGAATCTACGTATCTCAAAAGCTAACTTCAGTCTCTCCCAACTCATAACATCCTCAACCTTCTATGGGTCCACGGATACACCCGAAGCCGACATCACATGCCCCAAAAATTTCACCACAGTCAGCTAATATTCACACTTGCTGAACTTGGCGTACAACTGATGGTTATTCAAGGTCTGGAGAACAATCCTCGAGTGACCCTCACGCTCCTCCTCAAACTTGGAGTAGATCAAAATGTCGTCAACAAAGACCGTGACAAACTGTTCTAAGTAGGGTTGGAACACGTGATGCATGAAATCCATGATGCCACCAGAGCATTCGTCAATCCGAATGACATCACTTTGAACTCAAAATGCCCATATCGCGTCCTAAATGTTGTTTTAGGGATATCCACCTCCCTAACCCTCAACTGATGGTAACCAGAGTAGAGATCTATCTTAGAGTAGACCCGCCCCCTCTCAATTGATCAAACAAATCGCAAATCCTCGGCAGAGAGTATCTATTATTGATAGTAACCTTATTCAATTGCCGGTAGTCTATTCATAGTCATTGGGTCTTGTCCTTCTTCTTGGCAAACAACATCGAAATGCCCCAAGGTGAAGTGCTCGGTCTAATAAAGCCCTTGTTCAACAATTCTTGCAATTGGACCTTGAGTTCTTGCAACTCAGCTGGTGTCATTCTATGCGGAGACATAAAAATAGGAGATGTACTAGGGTACAACTCAATAGTGAAGTCTACAACCCATGTGGAGGTAATCCTGGTAGTTCATTCGAAAAAAAATTCTCATAGTCACAAACCACCGAGGTAGACCCAACTCCTCTAGGGTAAGGCTCGCTGGCCACCCCATCAGCTGCACATGTCATCTAGAGTCGTACACAGCTTGGGGTAAAGTGTCGTGTGTGGGCAGTGACCCTCTTCTGATTAGAATCAATGATGACTCGGTGTGCCGTTAGCCAATCCATACCAAGGATAACATCGAACTCCGACGTGTCCATGAACCTAAGGTCCAGGTGAGTAGAATCCCTGAGATCTCTAACTCATAACGTCAACATATCTGATCAACGTTCACCCTAACTCCTTGGGGAGAACTCACATGCAATGGCTCTTCCAAGGTTTCAACCTCTAAGCCCAAATCTTTTACACATGATGCATCAATAAAGGAATGAGATGCACTAGAGTCAAATAATACCCTTGCCAATAAGCGAGAGAGTAGAAATGTACCCTGAATAACCGAATCATCTGCTGGGTCAGTCTGAGGCAAAATGGTGTGGACACGCCCCTGGGTCCCGGAAGTCCCGGCTTGGGTGCCTTGGCCTCGACCCCGACCCATGCTCTAGCCCATCTAGCTTGATTGAGGGATTTTTGTCCGTGAACTAGTAGAGTTTTGTGCAGCACCCTAGAACTGGTATTGGATTCCCTGGCCCATGGTGGGGTAGGTAGGAATAAAGTGAGTCTGTGAGTGCCCCACCGATGATTGGGACTGAGGCCCCATAACTTAGGGATCCCTACCTCTGAGGACAATCCCACTTCAAGTGACCCGGTTGGTGACAATGGAAGCAAGTCCTTTGGCTCGTTGGGTAAGAAGGCCTTTGATTTCTCCTGCCTTAGGAGGATTGACCTTGGCCTTGGCCTCTGATTTCTCCCACCTTAGGAAGTCGAAGTCCTTTACTTCTTCCCCGAACCCGAAGAAAAAAGTTGGCTTTCCTTCCTCTTATCTTTAACACCCTCCTTTCAAATGTTTCGCGCATTGTCCATCTCTCTCTCAATGGCCATAGCAGTCTCGACCATCAAGTCTAAGTCTTGCAGGAGATGACCTACAATTTTACCCCGGATGGACAATTTTAGGCCATCCTCAAACTTCCTCACTTTGGTCATGTTTGTGGCCACATACTCATCTGTGAAACGGACTAATTCAGTGAACTTAGCCACGGATTCGAGCACCGTCATCGTCCTTTGTTTTAGGTCTAGGAACTCCTGAGCTTTTGCATGTCAGGCAGACGCCGGGAAGTATTTGCCCATGAAGAGCTCACAAAACTCTTCCCATGTCTTTGCCTCCAAGTCTCTTAAGGCTTTAACCCAATCTCACCACACTTGGGATTCTCTCTCTAGCTGAAATGCAGCTAGCTTTATCTTAGTGGCATCGGAGGTGATTTTCATAGCCTCCAAGATCTTGCCGATTTGTCGAAACCAATGATCGGCTACCATCAAATCCGCTCCTCCCATGAAGGTTTGAGGATGGTGTGCCTTGAATCTCTAGAGGTTACGTAGCCCTCCTTGGCTCACAGTTACACTAGCATGCGCAATGGTGGCAGTGGCATCACTCACCTGTGCAATGGTAGCAGTTGCAATACCAATAGCCTCTATGAAGGCTTGTTGGTTAAAGGCCAGTGATGGTTGGTTGTGGTTCCGCCCATCGCCTCGGCGTCCTCTTCCTCGATTAGCCATATATATATGTCAGATAACAATAAAGTTTTACATAATATCCCAAAATGGGGATTAATTTTAAACTTTGAGATTTCTCTCCTTGTCTAACTAGTAGAGCATGTGTCAACCACTAATAGACATCAACACCCCAAACCATCCCCATTCATTCCTTTATGAAACCCAAGGTTATGTTAATTAACCCCAATTTTCTCTTTTCCATATATATTTCACGATGCATATAATTCACATAGCACATATCACATAACATGTAGCAATTTAAGCACATAACATATAATGCACAATAAATGCAATGGTTTAGATCCATGCCTATCAAGCCTTAGGTAAATCGTGACACCCCCAAATTTGGGAGTCTATTGATTACCCATCAACCCGGGGAATACCTGTGAAAACCGAATAACTCGATATCACGTCATTCTGTCCCATTTATCGGGGTCCTTAATTTAACAAAAATTGGGCAGAGTCTCCTTTGTACGGGGAACTCTACCCAAAACACATCCTATGCAATATACATTCACATGACCCATCGGAGGCCTAATATAAAACAATGACCTTATCGTGTCCATTTATGAGTGAACATTGACCGCACCGGGTCTATTTATGAATAAACATTGACCACACTGGGTCCATTTATCCTTACTCATATAAAAACATGCAAGGTTAGATTAAAAATAGTCCATAAATATGGATTTTTGAGAAAACCTACCCAAACTCAAATCAAACTCATACATCAAGAAATTTACATTCAAAACAGTCCATGTGAGTCTCATTACGACTATTTTCAAATATTTACATGCTCAAAAATCATAATTTTCACAATGATTTTACAAGAACTCAAAATAAAATCACATCTCGGCTTTTCTTCCTCCTTAAGTGCCTAAGTGAGTGCCATCCTTCCGCGTATATCTCGCACCGGAAATATTTTCCCGTATAGGATGAGCAACACTCAATAGAGTATTTCCTACAGAGGCTACTCCTCCCCCTAGTGTGTATGTAATGTTTACATACACCATTCATACAGAATAGCATTCCAACCAAGAATGTGAACTCTATGTTGGAATTTCACCATGTCATGTTATGAAATGAGATGAGACTCACCCATGCATTTTAACCCGAGTCCTCACCGACCCCTATTACACAATGTAATACACTTGTGCAATGAAACCGTCAATTGACGAAAAAGTCTATTTAATGATTGTATGAAATAAAAGTCATGTCTTTATAAAACCATATCATTGCTGCATGTTACTAATTGAATGAGTATTTTTATAAATCAAAACTTTGTGTCTTGTTGGGCAATGGATTTTGGAATTTCACCGTCGGCTCATTGAATGAGTATTTTTATAAATCAAAACCTTGTGTCTTGTTGGGCAATGTGTCCGTATGCCTAATTTACTTTTTTGGACTTGCACCAACGGAAGTGAATAAACCAATAATCGGGTTTTGCATCCGAGGGAGAGTCTAACCCTACTTGCTATACCCGACACATATTTTCCATGCATACAACCATCTGACTCAATAGGAACTTCAATCCCACTTTTTCGAGTCCATCCTTCAACCACCAAGTATGATGTTTGAATTAACCATGCCCATACACACACACCCATACTCATGCCTAAGCCCATGAATGGTACGCCTCTGTGCAATTGCATTGTAATGTACCATCGCATATCAATGTCATGTCTCATATATAATGAATGTCACATGGACAACTTAAATCACACATTTCATCATGTATCATGGACAATTATATCATATGCATATAACCTCCAAAAACTCATCACAATGTCAATATATTAATACACATATATTGATATTTCTTTCCTACACCATCCCTTAGCATGCTACTACATAATCAAGCAATAACACACTTAATTCTCAAGGCATAATGTAAACATATAACATGCCCACAAAATAGCCCACATAGTAGCCTGCAAATATCCCAAAACAGCTCACAAAACAGCCCAAAATATAGCCCGAAACAGTCCATAAAACAACCCATAAAATAGTACGTATAACAGTCCATAAAACTACCCCAAACAGTCTGTATAACAGCCCATAAAACAGCCCCTAAACAGGTCACATAGCAGCCCCAAAATAGGCCCCAAAATAGGCCATAAAACAGCCCCTAAACAAGCCACAAACAACCCTTAAACAGGCCATAAAACAGCCCCATAACATTCCCAAAAATAGTCCACAATTTCAACCCAAAACAGCCTACAATTTCAACCCAAAATAGCCCACATAATCAGCCCAAAAATCAGCCAAAAAAATCAGGAATAAAACCAAACTGGGAAGAACCCTACCTCTTGGAGCGTGAGATGAAGTGGAGAACCTCAAGAATACCAACCCCAAATCCAAAAATCTTGATTTTTCAAAAGTTTCTCTTTGGATCTTTGGTGAAATCTTTCGTTCATGGATTGTACACGTAGCCCTTGTCGCGCAGATGAACTTTAAGTCTTGGCTCGAAGGATTTCAACCGACGGAACTTCGAGAATCGAAGGAAAAAATCTTGGATTTCTCTCTTCTCTTCTCTCTCTTTCTCACGTGTTTTTGGCTGAATTTGTAGAGATATTTCTGTAGAAATATCTCATTTTAACCCCTATTTATATTTTTAAAGAATTGGCCCATGTCACACCACACGCCCCTCACTTAAAGGGTCCGTTTTTGTCTGAAAATGATTTATTTCATTCCAATTTAAGTTCAAATTAATTTTATTTGAAATTTTATCCAATTATACATAAATTTTATAAAATTTATATTTAGGGACCTTTGTGGGGTCATCTGCCACCCAGCCGCCTCAAACGACATGCAAAAATTCGACTATCTCTAAATTCGACGAAATTCGACAGGGTGACTAGATTTCTCGATACAAATCCAACGGCGAAGTCAGTTGTGTCATACGAGGTCTATAGAACACGTATTATAGTGGCAAAATGATCATTTTTCCTTTTTTGGAAAAAATTTTAAATTTTCGCAGGTTTTACATTCTCCCCCCTTAAAAGAATTTTGTCCCTGAAATTCACGCACACATACACATACACATACAATCACATGAATATGTAACAGTCATCTAATACTAAATGACTATAAGAACGTACCTCCATCCTCAAATAAGAAAGGATAATTAGTACGCACAGTGTCCTCGCGCTACCATGTCGCCTCCTCCACTCCTCGGTGCTGCCACAACACCTTCACTAGCCTCACGGTCTTGCCCCGTAAAACCTGATTCCGACTATTCATGATATGTATCAGTCCATCCTCGAAGGTCCCATCCACATCAACAATCAAGTCACCCCATTCTACCACATGTGTCGGATCTGGAGTATACTTCCAGAGCATAAAGACATGGAATAGCGCATAAACACCCGATACATTTGGCGATAACGCCAACCGGTAAGCAATTGTACCTACCCTCTCAAGTACCCCGAAGGGCCTGATATACCTCGGCAACAACTTTTCCTGCTTGCCGAACCTGACCACTCCTGTCTTAGACATACCTTCAAGAAGACAGGATCTCCCACCTCAAACTCTAGAGGTCGCCGTTGTCTATCAGCGTAGCTTTTCTGCCTACTTTGAGCCATGAGAAGATGCTTTCGTACCCCTAGCCAAATTTGGACCCGTAGAGGGTCTCTCTCCTACCTCCGTCCAACAAATGGGAATCGACAAGGCCTCCCATATAGTCCCTCATAGGGTGCCATCTGTATGCTTACCTGATAATTGTTGTTGCAGGCGAACTCCACTAAGGGTAAATGTTCTTCCCAACTACCCTTGAGATCTAGGACCCATGCTCATAGCATGTCCTCTAGTGTCTGGATGGTCCTTTTCGACTGACCGTCCGTCTGGGGATGAAAGCAATGCTCATCATCAACTGTGTCTCCATGGCTCACTAAAAACTCTCCAAAAAAATGAGTCGTAAACTTGGGATCCCGATCCGATACTATAGATACGGGCACCCCATGCAATTGGACAATCTCCCATATATACAACCTACAGAATTCCTCCAGTGTGAAGGTCATCTACAGTGCCAAAAAATTTGCTGACTTGCTAAACCGGTCCACTATCACCCACACCGCATCATGCCCATGCGATAATCGTGGCATGTGAGTCACAAAATCCATCGTGACATGCTCCCACTTCCACTCATCTACCTCCAAAGGCTGGAGTAACCCTGCTGGTCTCTGGTGCTCAACTTTCACTTGCTGAAACGTGAGACATCTACTAACAAAATCTCCAATGTGTTTCTTCTTCCCACTCCAGTAGTACTGGCAACGAAGATCCTGATACATCTTCATGCCACTTGGGTGTATAGCGAAGTGGGAGCAATGAAACTCCTTAAGGATCTCCTCTTTCAGCTCCACAGATTGGGGAACCATAATCCTTCCCCTCTACCGAAGACGACCATCTGAGTGAATGGTCTAGCCCTCATCACCTGTCATTGACTGTACTCAATCCTTAATGGAAAATATCTCTAGGTCCTGCTCCTGGGATTTAATCACTTTGTTCAGTAGAGAAGGCATAGCCACCAAACTTTTCAAAGTGCCCTGAGCCTGCCCCATATAGCATAGCTTGAACTGTTCATAGTCTCGAGCATCTGCCACTCTCGAGAATCCACACTAGCCAAGACTCCCAATGACTTCTAGATAAGTGCATCAACCACCACATTTGTCTTACTAGGATGGTAATGCAAAGTGAAGTCATAGTCCTCCAGATACTTCATCCACCTTCGTTGCCTCATGTTGAGGTCCCAATGTGTAAATATGTACTTCAGACTCTTATGGCCTGAAAACACCTCAAACTACTCACCATATAAATAGTGGTGTCAAGCCTTCAAGGGAAAGACAATGTCCGCTAACTCCATGTCATGTGTGGGGTCAATGTTTACTTATAAATGGACCCGATGCGATAATTGTTTTATATTAGGGATCAGATGGATTATGTAAATGTATATTGCACAGATTGTGTTTTGGGTAAAGTTTCTCATACAAAGGAGACTCTGTCCAAGTTTTGTTAAATTAAGGACCCCGATAAATGCGATATAATGATGTGATATCGAGTTACTCAGTATCCATGGATTGATGGGTAATCAACGGACCTCCGAATTTTTGGGTGTCACAGAATCCCCAAAGATCGAGAAGTCATCCATAAACACCTCAACAATCTTCTCCACCATATCACTAAATATCCCCATCATACAACATTGAAAGGTTTCAGGGGTATTACATTGCCCAAAATACATACGACGGTAAGCAAAGATATCGTAGGGACAACTGAAGGTGGTTTTCTCCTGATATTCCAATGCAATCTCGATTTGATTGTAGTCAGAGTATTCATCAAAGTAGCAATAGAATAGATGCCCCACTACTCGTTCCAACACTTGGTAGAGGAATGGCAATGTGAAATGGTCTTTTCTTGTGCAAGAGTTGGGCTTGAGGTAGTCGATGCACGCTCTCCCTCCAGTGATCACCTTTGTAGGAATAAGCTCACTATCCTCATTTGCCACCACGATGACTCCCAACTTCTTGGATACTACTTGTGTGGGGCTGACCCACTTACTATCAGCAATCAGAAAAATGATGCCCACGTCAAGTAGTTTCAACACCTCATCCCTTACCACCTCCGTCATAATTGGATTTAACATTCTTTGTGATTATCGAGAAGTTTGGAGTCCTCTTCAAGATAAATTGATGTGTGCAAATGAGGGGGCTTATCCATTTGATGTTGGCAATTGTCTAACCAATCACCCCTTTATGCCTCCTCAACACTTCCAATAGTTCTTCTTGTTGCTTTGCATCCAATGTTGAGCTAATTACCACAAAAAATGTCGCATCTTCCCCAAGATATGCATACTTCGAATGAGAAGGTAATGGCTTCAATTCTAAATTGGGCTTTTGCTCATTTGATGGAAAAATCTTCTTGTCTTGGTGTGGGAGCTTCTTAAATGTAGGGATCCACTTTTCTACCCCTTTCACAATCTCTAATTCCTCTTGCTCATTAGATTCGTCTAGACAACATTCTCCTCTTCTTTTAACTTTAACATGCCCAAAATTTCCAAGTGTTCTTCCACCAAGGTGTCAATTCTACTGACTTCACGCACCTCCTCTTCATCCCCCCGTTGCTTGGACAAGTTGAACATGTTGAGATGATCCACAGTCATGTTCCCAAATGCTAGCTTCATAACACCATTCCTGCAATTAATCATTGCATTATATGTGGCAAGAAAAGGTCTTTCAAGTATTACAAAGATTTTGGAGCTAAGATTTACAACAGGGTGAGTGTCAAGCACAATAAAATCAACAGGAAAGTAAAATTTATCAACTTACACTAAAACATCATCAACTACTCTCCTTGGTGTTCGGACACTACACTAGTTGAAGCATGACTGGAGTAGGTTCCAATTCTCGAGCTGAAGCAGTTAGTACATCGAGAACGGAAGGAGGTTCACACTAGGCCCCAAATCAAGGAGCGCTTGATCCACCCAAAAATTCCCGATAGTTATGGCAATAGTAGGGCAGCTGGGGTCTTTAAACTTCAATGGGGTGTTCGTCCTCAAGATCGAGCTCACTTGCTCGGTGATGAATGCCTTCTTGTGGACATTGAGTCTCCTCTTAACCGTGCATCAGTCTTTCAACATCTTAGCACAAGATGGAATTTGCTTAATGTCATCGAGGAGTGAAATGTTGATCTTTACCTGCTTAAACATCTCAAATATATCATCATAATTAGCCACCTTGAAGGGTGGCCTCAAATGATTAGGAAATGGAGCAGGAATGGGGGAAACATACATATTTCCATCACTTAAGTTTTCTTTCTCAACCACCTCACCACTCATCTCACCCCCCCTCGGTATCACCCCTGGTGTCTTTCTCTTTTGGCAATGTGGCCTTGGGTGAGAACTTTGGCACAATAGTTTTATCAATTTGCTTGCCACTACGAAGGGTGGTAACCGCCTTAATTTGCTCACAACTCTCTCTTAAGGGCTCCAATGACTCAACAACATGTTGACCTCTAGGGTTCTTTTAGGGTTGAGTAGAGAATTTTTCCTTCTCTTGTTGTGATGCCCCCATTGAGTTTGTCAACTTAGTGAGTTGGGTCCTAATGTCATTAAAAGTTGTGGCATTTTTGATTGTTGATGGCGGTTTGGTTTTGATTGAAGGTAGTCTGGCTTTGAACGAAAACATGAACCATATCCTCCAAATTACTTTTTTAAGGAGGTTGGCATGTGGATAGGTTGGATGGTCCTTGAGAAAATTTTTATGGTGGTGGATTCGACGAATACCCTTGTGGATGGCCCGAGGGTATTGGAAGCTAGACGCTTACCCTGGACTTTGGTAATGACCTTGCTTAGGAGGCATGAGAAGTGAGTATGCATTTGAGCTTTGAGGAATGGGATTTGGGTGATTGCTCCAACTAAAATTTGGGTGATTGCTCCAACTTTCTCCAATTAAAATTTGGGTGATTGCTCCAACCTAGATTATACGTGTTTGAATGTGGAGAGAATGATTGTCTCGTTTGGTTAAAGACATTGACTTGCTTGTGACACATTTCCTTAAGTGCCGGAATATTAGGGCACTTCGATATGGAATGCTCCACACTCTTACAAATTGAGCAAAACTCATCGATCTTTGAAACATTAGACACCTCGTGCCTCTTATCGACTTCAAGACTCTCAACCTTCCTTGACAATTTAGCAATTTTAGAAAAGTCTTCCCGGTCTCTCAAGTCATAAATCCCTCCCCTGTGAGTTTGACTACTTCCTTGAGGAGAAGACATTGGTACAACGGTGAGATCCATAATGTTTCATGATTATGCATTCTATGTCAATGTATCAAAGTAATCCAAAGCCTCATCAGGGTCTTTGTTCAAAAACTCGCCATTGCACATCATGTCATTGAATTTTCAATGGCTCGTTGTGATTCCTTCATAGAAGAAACTAACCAATTGCCACGATTTAAAGCTATGATGTGGAATGAATTTCAGTAATTCCTTGTACCGATCCCAACATTGGTAGAATTGCTCATTGGGCTTCTCCGAAAAGTTTTGAATTTCTTTTTTCAAAGTGGTGGTTCTATGAACCGAGTAAATTTTGTTTAAAAACTCGAAGAGCATTTGGTTCCAAGATGTTATGGATCAAGGTCTCAAAGAATTAAGCCATGTCTTTGCCTTATCTCTCAAGGAAAAAGGAAACAATTTCAACCAAGCTTTGTCTTTCATACCATGATTGGTGAGGAAGGTCGCAACTATTTCCACAAAATCCCTTATGTGCAAATAGGGGTTCTCCTTTTTAACTCCATGGAACGTGGGAAGTAGTTGCAACATCTACGGATTAACTAGGAAGGGATGAGCTTGGACCAGAAGGAGAATGTATGAGGGTGTGGTGCTTCGTGTGGGTTGAAGAAAATCCCTCATTGACCTTGCCAGAGGCTCAATGTGGATGTTGTTTCCTTCGTTAACAGGAGGGGGAATTGCATTCTTGGATTGGGCATTCTAGGTTCTTGTCCTCGCCCACCCCGTTGTATGTTTGGATTGACACCTACATTCTCAAAATTATCACCCACATCCTCGGGTGGGTCTTGGTCAATGTTCATATTGGGGCCTAAGGGTTATCTAACTAGTCAGTTTTGTTTGTCCCGACCCCACATATAACAAAACTATCTAAAAATGAAAATGTAAACAACAAAAGTATATACAAGGATCAACATACCTCATCCCATGATGAACATCATGGGACTTACCTCCGTTGTCCGAAAATCACCTTCTCAATTCAACGCTTGCCTTCCCTGGCAACGGTGCAAAAAATGCTTGGCCAAAAATCTGTTGTAGTATATCCTAGTTTCCGAACATCATCCCTTGATATGTGTATGGTGTATGCATGAAGGGGAGTGTCACTCTCCCTAAGAATGGTGTCGAAAGAAAGGACAACGCAAAAATGGAATGAAATGATGAAAATGTGAAATGTGAATGAACAAAAATGCTTCCCAACCGCAAGAAGACTTTTGTGTGTCGTGTTTTACTTAGAGAATACTCCAAGGTCGTCTCCTCAGGGAAGAAGGTGAATCATTTTGGAGGTGATTTTGATAAAAACAAAGTGTAAAATCTTTTGCTGCTGAAGTTTGGTTTATGATTTGTATTTCGATAAAAATGAAATGGAAAACAAGTGTTGGCTAATCCAAAAGGTTCACTCCAATAGGAATGTCAAATCAACTCAAAACCTTCCTCCAATGATGCATAGATGAACGATTGATTCGTGAAAATCTCAGGGCAAGATGGAAGTAAGGATCCAAGCATAACCCATGACAAGTCTACGGGATATCAAAGACTCACAACCATGTCCACACTCAACCCAATCAAACCGAACCATCGCACACCTAAGGGAGGAAAGAAAATGAGTTAAAATGACATACCCAAGAGTAGGTCTCCCTTGGATTAGCCAACTTAAAATCTTAGCTACTCATGCTTAGAGGAAATACAACGGAGGGATGTCCATGGTAATGGAAAGACATTCTAAAGAAATAAAGGTTGGAACTAAATTGATACAAGAAAACATAAAGTAAAGGAGAGTGCATTGGATACCCAATTTAAAACTAAGAAATGAAGAACAATGAGTGCATTAATGGTGAAAGCTTGAATCGAAGATTAAACTTAAAAGTAACTTGAAATAAATGGCATTCAAGACTTCAAACAAAGCTTAGAAGATTCTTACATGACATTACAAGACAATGTGTGGAAGGAAATGCAAAAATCTTAACTTCTCTCTCTACACTATTCATCATCTTCCTAAGACTTTCTCTCTTTATATTACAATATATATTCCATAATTGTAAAATTGGTGTCTCCCCCCTCCCAAAAAATTCCATGGAGTCATGCTATAGCCCTATGATGTGATCTCCATACCTAGGGGCTGAAAAGGGATGGGCTGGACAGGGTTGGTGCATGCCTTGTCTCAACACCCAGCACATTCTCTCTCCTCTTTCCTCATTAATGATCAAGCATCCAAAATTCTAAGAAGAGGTGCAAGAGCGATGTCCATGGTGTTGGGACTGGTAGGGGCAGGTAGTAAGATGTCTGGTGGGACCCCCAAGATTGCAGAGCTTAAGATTCAAATTCTTATACAATTCAGTAAAACCTACCGGTAGATCGCAAAAAACCTACTCGTAAGTTTTACTCTAGTAGGCACAATCTATAGGTATTTCTTCGGTAGGTGCATGATAGAAGCCAAAATCTACCAGTATTTCTTCGGTAGATGCAGGACAGTAGCCAAAATCTACTGGTAGGTTCCACCGGTAGGTTTTTCCTGGTTTTACTGATTTCTTGGTTCTTCCACCTCTTGAGCTATCGTCAAGCCTCCTTCTCATCTCCATTCATCTAAATCATCATCAGAGGGCTCAACAAGAAGCATTTAAGCCCTTTTGTCTGCAATCATGCCGAAACTTTGTTAATAGATCAAACCGTGTCATTCCATTCATTTTAACTTCAAAAGTAAGTGTAAAAATGGATGTAATGGTGCAAAAAATATGCAATGTTTTATGCTAATCATGGTCTTACCCAAGCTACTGCTTCAATTTTAGTTTGTAGTTCCACAAATCGATTCATTGATGCTGCCATTTGTACCACCATTTCATATGCCCACTGAACCATATCGGGTTGATCCTGCTCCTATTCTCTACCCTCCTATTGTTGTCTATCTCCTACCTCAGCCATAGTAGGACCATGAGACCCTTCACCTTCACCCTAATTTTGACCCTCTAGAGGAACCATTATTCTCTATCAGTTCAGCTGTGAATCAGTTTAAATAAACACACATAAACATTGTAACACCCCGCATTTTCCTTTTTATATATTTGTATAGATATATCCATAATAAAATATTGTTGTGAATGTGTGAATATGTATAATAAGGGAAGGATAAACCATAT
>CM042199.1:18160497-18178466 GCA_023539305.1 Ilex asprella | reverse complement strand
AAACATCATACATGGTACGAGGATGAACCGAAAATACTTGGAAGTTTGCTAAACTAAATTTTTGTGATTCATTTATTTAATTATTGCTACTGTCTAAACTTGAGATCTCTTTTCAAATACCCCTGTTTTATTTCAAAGATTATATATGTTAATTGTGAAATGAGACCGACCGTTTTCTATGTTTTTAAAACCTTGTTTGAGTTTGGGAGAAATGTGGCTACAGAGCTTCGTGCTCACCCCCCTACAAATTACATTTTTCAGATGTGGTGCTAGAGGAGGATCTCGGCATCGAAGAGCCGGGGCATTGGAAGGCTCCCCTCGAGGAGAACATAGATCCCGATGTGGACATGTAGAGCAGTAGCTGCTTTTGTACTAGACTAGGACATCCTTTGAAATATTGTGTAGTCTAGTTTATTTTGTATTTCCGCTGCAAGAGCCACTTTTATATTCTTTTGGGGATGTAAATGCCATTGTTGGGCATATTCTTTTGGATGTTATTGTATATGCCTGATTGATGAAGAAAAATTCTTTTGCATATGAAGTGATGTAGTTGCTCTCATGATTGTAAATGGTTATTGTATGTAATGCCGTTTAGGGTGTATTTTGGGGCGTTACAAACATATCATTAGCCTTTAATGCTTTTTCTCCTCACATACTCAGACACCCCAACTTGTCCACTGCTAACCTAAACTCACATGTCTACAAAATCTTTAAACCTAGGCTCTAATACCAAAAATTGTACCACCCCAACCCTAGAACATATCACTTCCCACATCCCTTTTAATCAAAACAATAATTCAAACAAAGACTTGGAAATTATAAAAAGAAAACATTCGCCCATTTACATACAAAAAGATTACCAGCTAGTACGTCTGAAAATTATAAAAGAAAACATTCACCCATTCATATACAAAAAGATTACCAACTAGTACGTCTAGCATAGGTTAAAATCCTAGGCAAACTTAGAAGAGTCACATTCATTGGCAGGCTTCATACTTTACAAACCATAAAATATTTAGTACATCATATATTTACAAAACGCCATTGTTAGTTTATTATAACCGAAAAATACCCCAAAGTTGACTCTCTCTTAGCCTCTTAGACTCAATAGTGGACTTGTTCCAAGTATGGGGTACTTGAGGAATAGGAAAACTACAAAGAGTGAGCATTAGAGAGCTCAATGAGAATACAACACAAATGTAAGAAGTAACATTACTCTTACATTAGTTATATTCTGGTTCACATATAAAAAGAAAATGAAATCTCATAAACACCATTTTTCATGCTTAGACATCGTACAAGAATATTAATATATATTTATCACCAAGGTCACTTTATAATTTTGCCACTAAGGTTATATCGAGTCCGCCACTAAGGCTATATTGGGTCTGCCACTAAGGCCATCTCATATTTGCCACTAAGGCTACCTTGGCCCTTAAGGTTATAATTGTAACTTCTATCCCAACATAAATCTTATTTTATTCATGCTCATAGTCTAATAATAAATAACATTCACTAGACAATGAAAGGAATTTGAGTTAATACACTCACCTTGAGTTGATATCCACCTCAAGTCCGATCCACCGTTAGAGTTTTAGGTGTAATGGTCGATCATGTAGATGTCTCCGTACCAAACATACCTGTTATCACAATTGTACTTAAATACTTCTTATGTAAACATTTATATTCTAAGTATACTTGTGTATATATGTTTATCCTCGCATGCTTGGGTTAATGCATTTGCAAATTTCTTCACTTGGCATCTTCCTTTAACGTTTCAAATTTTCCTTGTGAAACCCTACCTTTAACGCTATATTCATATTAAAGCATAATTCACATAGTTAAGGTCAAACTAACCCTTTTAGGACTAGTTTTAGCTCCTTAGAGTATTTTGGGAGGCCTACAGATTAAGTGGTTAGGAAGTTGAAGGTTTCCACGGCTACATAGGAATTTGGTCTTGCTGTACCGGTACAAGTCCTATTGGTATGTTACAGGGGCAGATTACCCTTCTATAGGTAGAACAAAAATAGAATAGTCTCCTACTAGTACCACTATGGTTTTACCGAAATTATAAAAGTTAATTTTTAATACTTCCTTTTATTTTGCTTCACACCCAACTCCTATTACCAACTACACTATTCTAACCCTATAAATCTAGAGATTCAAGACACATAAATTGGGATTTAAAATACATGAATTGAAAAGTTTAGAGGTTACTCAAGAGTTCCACCGAATCGTTGGAGAGTTTTGACTTGATCTTTATTATGCACACCCAAGTATAAGTGGTCAAATTGTAATATTTCTCGGTAAAATCTGAGGTCGATTGCTCAGGGAGTTATCTGTGGAACTTTAAACAGAAAAGGTGAATGAAACCTAGAGAAAAGATCATTGAAAAGTAGATTGCAGTGTGTGCTTGGTGATTGAAAAATAAAATGCTTAAAAACAAGGTTTACACACAATAAATTAAAAAAGTACTCTTTAGTTCGAGGATTGGAACATGTGTCATTGATTGAGTTTATGATAGTGTTTTCATACTACAACTAACTCCCATGTCAACAGTAAGTTAATCGGAAGGTATTTATATATTAAGCCATAACACAACAACCGTCAAGTTTACTGGAAGGTCTATGCATCACACAACAATCAATTAACTTAGCAAACCCGAAGGTGCAAATAGCCATTCTAAAGTTTACTTTGGTAATTGATCAGGAGGTCTATGATTTGATGAAGTACATAGCTCCAGTTTATGCTTAGAATCAAAAGCATTGGATATGGAAAAACTTAACTTGTATATAACCAATCTCTCGATCTCCACATAATGCTCAGCTTAGTAAGTCATTAAATCATGCATTAGTGTACATAAAATATTAAATATGGAATGGAAATGAAAATGAAACCCCATCTCTATACTTGCATGGTTGATGAGCATAACCTAAGTTATACAATAGTATACAAAGTAAAAAAAATTAAATAAAGTATCATCCTTCATTTAAGGGAGATATATAACAATAAAGCATAAAGAATAAAATTGCATTTCCATTACTCAAGCAATATTACAAAAGTCTTCACCTCTCACTCCCACTCTTCTTAACCAAGGAAAGGCTATGAAAAGTGACAGGTTCAACCCCCAAGTAGAAAGAGTAACTAAAGAAATTTAGAAGAAGAGAATTTACTAGGGAAAGAATTTCTTCAAAGAAAAGTGAATGAATAAAACTAGGAGGCCGGTATTTATAGAACTTCATGGGCCGTATCATGAGGCAAAAGGACCCAATCAAAGACAAGCTTTTCTGACTTGGGGGAAAAGCAAAGAGCAAGGCGATTTAGTACCATCCGGACTCTAGTCGCCACTATCCAAACAATGGTGATCTGTTGGAAGTTCTTCCACTTTAGCTGTTTGTCTTAGAATTTGAGCCTTGATCTGACCTAAATTAAATAATACACCAATGTATAAGTGGTCAAATTGTAGTATTTCACAGTTAAGTTTGAGGTCAAATGCACAAGGAGTTAACTATGGGTACTCAAAACAAAAAAGATAAGTTTTGTGTGTGTGTGTGTGTGGTGTGTGTAACAGATTAGAATTGTCAAATCAACACTTAACTAAAATTTAAATAACAATGATAAAAAGTACTCTTTAGCTCGGGGATCCAACAAGCATTACACTGCTCATTTACAAAAATGCCACCTTACATCAATTAACATCCATTTTATTGGAAAGCTAACCAGTAGGTTTGATGTATAATTGAACTATACCACAACAACTGGTTAGGTTAGCCGGAAGGTCTATGTACCATGCAACAACCAAATTACCATAATAAATCTGAAGGTGAACCATTCAAAAGGTTTACTCTAGTTATTCAATTGGCAGATTGATGATTCAATGAAGATGGAGTTCTAGTTTATGCATTGAATCAAAATCATTGACTATGATGAGATTTAACTCATCAATAACCAATCTTCTGACTGTTACATAAAGCCCAACTACGTGGATCATTGTATCATGCATAAAGTACGTAATTATTATAGATAGTATGGTGTATAGCATTAATCTTTCCTCGATTTTTATAACTATGAGTATATTATAATAGTACCCATCCATCAATTAAGGGAGACATAAATATTAACTCATAAATTAAACATCGACATTTCCATAACTTAAATTGTATCATACATGTATTCACCCTTCACAGAAGAGAATAAATGAACTACTCACGCACCATTGCTATAGATGAGCAAAAGGAGTGACATGATCCCATTACAACCGAAAACAAAATACAACAAAGTCATTCCTCAAGGAATAGTTGAAACACTGCCACTCTTATTACCAGCTAGGGCACAAAAGTGAGAGAGGTTCAACCCTCAAAGTAGAAAGGATAAACAAAAATGTAGAAGTAGAGAAAATTCTAGCTAAGAAGTGATTAAGGCAGGGCTTCGCTCGTTTTCTATCTAAACACTCCTTGAAGTCTCTCATTCTCTCTTCCTTTCACTCATTTCTCTCTTCTCTTGCACTGGACTAAACTCTCATATATTTCTCGTGTGTGTATATACACCATATATACATATATATAGTGTATACACACACACCATATATTTCCATCTACTAGATCTCCTCAGTGGAGAGTCTAATTATTGCAAGTATATATATATACATATATAGACACGTTGTATAGCTTGTTGTAATCTTGCATGTATATATATATACCACTAGCCACTTATATATATACACACACATATATATATTCACACTTGTAATAATCCACTAGTTTATTTTGCTAGCCTCTATTCCACTTCTTGCATACACCAACTTTTTTTCAAACAATAAGTTGATATCACATGCACTAACATGCATAAAATAATAAAACCATGTCACATGCAAACATACTCTTTTAATTTTTCACACCTAATCAATGTTCGTTATTAATGAGTAGTTACCTATCATGCACATCATATCACAAGTGAACATGCTCATAATAAATATTTATATGATCACCATAAAATTCAAGTCTTACATTAAGATTTTAATTGATAATCAATTGGGCTAAAATTGAAAAACTTATTCACCCCACCTCTAGGTGTGGTGTCTATTGTTCCAAGTGTATAAGCATGAAGGAAGATCCACATTGAGTTCCCCTCCTAGAACAACAATTGGTATCAGAGCGTGGTTGCCCTAAGTACCTAGACACAGGTAGGAATTTTTTGTTTTTGCTTACTTACCTAGTTTTCCTTCTAGAGATCTATCATTACTACTTGTCAGTCTTGAATGGATTCTCAAAAAGAAGGTGGGTCAATTGCATGACCACCACTCTTTAGTGGATCGAACTTCACATATTGAAAAGCTCGCATGAGAGTGCTTCTTAAATTCATTGATGAAAGGGTTTGGTTGACTGTGCAAGAGGGTTGGAGCCCTCCCACCGCCACCACGCAAGTTAGAGCAATAAAGCGGTGGTTGAATTGATATTCCCAAGAACTTGGTCAAAAATTGAGATATAGCCAACGGGCGGGACATCTTGGTTGTGTCCCACCAAGGGACTTCCATGGTGAAGATGTCTAAACTCCAAAGGTACACCTCTTAGTTCAAGACTTTGAGGATGCAAGATGATTTCATTAGGTACCAAGGTTGACGATGTGGCCATCAAGTGAACAATTTTGAGATTTCTACCCTAAAGGTTTCATGCAAAGGTCACATCCTTGGAAATGAGTATCAACATGGAATTGGTATCAGTTAAAGACCTCGTTGTGTCAATATTGACTACTGAGATGAACCTTCCATCCCTAAAGAAAGAAAACAGCATTGCCTTGAGCTCAACAAAATAAGAGGGAGGTAAATCTAAGTCACCCTGATTATAAAAGGAGGACCTAGCTTTAATTGCTAAGAAGTTCAAAATATTTTTCAACAATAGAAATCTTGAGTCCTCAAGGTTAAAAGGAAAGTCTAGCATACCTAGAACTCCTAAGGAGGAAAGAGAAAAAGGGGGTAAAGACTCTTGACAAGAGGATGAGAGAAAGAGACAAGCCTTCCAATGCTATGAGTGTCAAAGGATTTGGACACATGGCTTCGGAATGGCTAAATCGAATGAAGAAAGATTTGCCCAAAGATAAGAGGAGAGCTATGATGACCACATTGAGTGATAGTGAAAGTGCGTCAAACCCAAGTGTCGATTCCTCCTCTAATGATGATGAAGATAAATTTATGGCCTTTGTTAGGTTTGCACTCCTCTCCCCTAGAAATACTTTACCAAGTGAAGTTGAGGAAAGTCCTACCATGGCAGTAGAAGACTTGGAAGAAGAAATCTCCATACGTGTGGAGGATGAAGATTGTTTTGAGGATACACAAGATGTAAACGATTAATTGTAAGCACAATTCCTCAAACAAGAGAAATTCCTATCCTTGAGTGGTCGGGTTAACTCAAGTGAAGAAGATACAAGTGCACTTCAAGTGGTCTTTGGTTAAGTCCAAGGCCCAAATATGTGGCCTAGAAGATGAGAAGAAATATCTCCTTGATCGAATGAACTTTCTTGAGAAAGTGTGTCATGAGCTTGTTAATTTTAAGAAGAATCTTGAGTCAAAATGTATCAAACATGATAAAAAAAAACTTTATAAATCAAATGAACGTTCTAAGAGACTTCCCAAAAGCAATCAGAAGTTTGATAAGCATAGTTTTAGCTACACAAATGAATACACCAACATTTCTTCTAAGTTCGTGTTTGTGTAGGGTAACACCAACCCATCACCCCCACACGGAAGCACAAATCCTAAAATGACTAAAAATGATAAGGATAGGAACTCGAAGAAGAATGTTTTAAATGAGACCTAAACCAATCATGTGTGTTATACTTGTGGAGAACATGGTCATGATGGTAGACATTGCATGAAAAATAGGGAAGTCTTAGACAAAAAGCTCATGCATCCAGCTAACCAATCTAAAGGCTTGAACAATAAAGTTTTAAATCTTTCCAAGCTTTTAGAAAGCTGAAGTGAGTCCAAGAATATGCATCCATCATCTTCACATGCACCACGTGCTAGGGTGCACAATGCTCTTTCTACCTCTAAGGTCATAATTGATCTACATATATCTGGGGAGAAAAGAGTTAGTCCCCCACCCATTTCCCGACCTAATTTGAGTTTTAGGAAGGAAAATAAAGTATGGTTGACTAGGCAGGACTTTGGTAAACAACCCATCTCAACCAAGTTAGAGGCCCCGAGTGCTTCTAGCAAGGTCATGGTTCTTAAGAAGTAGGAGAGGAGAGAGTATGGACTTAGGTGATCTTTTACGTATTTTATCGAACACGATATATTCTTCTTTGTTTTTTTTTCATTTGTTTCTCTATATGAAAATACAAAAACATTAGAAAGATGAAAAACCAAAAATAAAAGAAATAGATAAAATCTAAAAAGAGTTTTTGATGTCAAGTTTGACATTCATTTTTAGGATTTATGGTAATTGCTTTATTTTATTTTTCCTTGTTTTGATGCATCTTCATGCATATTTTTTCTTGTATATGTTTATCTGGAAAATTTCAAAAACATTAGGAAAAAATTCAAAAGGATTTTATTTTGTTTCATAATCACGGTAATTCACACTTTGGTTTGCATTGTAATGATGCCATCCTTAAATCAATGTTAAAATGTGCATTGCTATGAGACATATTAGGGAATAGAGAACTTAGTGGCATAAATCTTATTTCATGATTCATTAGCTAACGTCTATTTCATCCTACCATGCTTGGACAACATTTACCTTTGAAAAATTCAAAACCCAAGTACATGCATGTCATTCACTCATTCACTTTCACACTTAGGAATTTGATTATTTTGAACTATTAATGATCTTAAATGGCTCTAAGTGTTGGTGTAGGTGAACACATGGCTAAAGGTTTTTTAAACCCCAATCCCTTAAAATATGCCTACGGCCAATTGTTAGAAAAGAGCCCAATGTGGCCAAATCCAAAAACATGAGGCATAAATAAATGACTAAAAGTAATTCAACTTGAATTGTGAGAGTACTTATGTTTAATTGTAAATTTCTCATTTGTAAAGCACATAGAGCTCAAGTTAACCATGATTACAAGCATACATTAAAAGTACAAAATTCACAATCTTGTTGATTATAGTCATAGAGCATAAGAGATAAAAAGAAAGGGAGAGTTGTCAAAAAGAGAATATTTAGGACACTCACTAACCAGTCATGTATGCATTTAGACAATGCATTAGGATTTCATGATGAGCTTATTAATGATTTAAACTAATTGAATTTATTTTTGTGTTGGAGTTTAATTTCACACACGTCACACTTAAATTTATCAAAGTTGAACAAAATTTGAAAACATGAGAGTAAAACTAAACTAAGAGAGGAAACATTACTCAAGGATGCATAAAATTGAGTTCAATATCTTTGAATATGCCTTATTGTAATGCATTGAGATGATGAATTTGGGATGGAGCTTTTATAATGCTAATTTTGGATGGACTTGGATGTTCAATGAACCCATGACATCGAATGATAACATTGTGAGGGAATTCTATCCTCATATTCAGATTAATTGTGAGACCCGAACATGCTTAACATGACATTTTATATTAACTTGGGGTTAAAGTATAAATTGTTGATATTGGCAATAGGGTAAATCTAAATTATTGAAAACCTAGGAAATAAAGTATGAATTCAATTAGTTGTCCCAAAGATTTAATGATATGTATTGGAAAAGAATGGAGGGTGATTTTGCTAGAGGGTAGAAATCGAGTATAAAATTTGTGAAAGAGGGGATCATGGGGGTTGAAAGTGCGATTAGAGCACTATGGAATTACTTGGCATCTTTAGGAGCCTTCTAGCTAAATCTTAGTGGAGAATATAAGCTAGTGGAGGACTCCTATTTTGCATGCATTTTCCCTTGTCTTGGAGGAAAGCTCTAAGGAGTTGAAGTCTCCAATTTTTGGTGTTAGGCTCCGGCATAGGGGAAAGGAGTTCTTGTTCAAGACAATCTCTCCTTCTTCTCTCCACAATCGCCATAGCTCTAATCTAAACACACACCTTTGGATTGTTATGGGTAAAGTTAGAACTTTAAGGAGGTTAGAGAGGATCACTTGGTAGTTTCTAGCAAAATTCCGACAAGGAAAGACTCCATGTGGGTAACCTCTTCATCTCACAATTCATGAATTCTAAGTCATAGAATGCTAGGGAGTGGGCAGCTTAATGGTGTTTGGGTATGGAAGGAAAGATGGAGGAAAGTTTTAAAACCAAGCTTCATGACTTCGGTTCAGGGAAGAACCAGTACAACCATGGGTTGTAGCAGTACAAAGGTTTCTGACCTACAACGTACCGGTTTTGTTGCATCAATTACATCACTAAACCAATATGACTAGTACCGGCACAACAAGGCTAAATTCTTGTTCTCCATCCATCCACTCCTTAAGCTCCCCAAATATCTTATTGTGCTAAAAGACAACCCTAAATGGACTAGCTTGCCTACAATTGCATGATCAAAGTGTTAAATCTAATCTTACCATGAGAAGTTGGAGTATTAGCAAGAAAGAGACTAAAATTTTAAGAGATGAACTTATGTAAGGAGATTTGCAATGCACTAGCTCAAACATGAGGGAATAGCCATATATGAACACTTAACACAATATGTGTGCATGAAATATAATAAATGTATTTATGATAATCATGTGTTAGCTGCAGAGGCATCCATATCTTCGACCATTCCACCTAAAGCCCCGACAGGAGATTGAACCTGAGGTAGAATCTGAACCAAGGTGAGTGTACTAATTCTAATATTTTGAAATAACTTATGAATGTTACTATCTATCAAAGTATGAATACTAATATATTATGGCTCATGATGGTATGGTAGTTATATTTATATCCAAAAAGGCAATTGATTGACATCAATTAGGTGTAAATTAGAAGTATTAATAAATTAGAAGTATTAAAAAAGTCGAATTAGTAGAATTACCGCACTAAAAAGTAATAATTAAAGTAAATTAGGGTTAGTACGGGAATTATTAGTTTTAACAGTTTTTACCTAAAGTTGCAGGATAAATGCAGAAATAACCAAAGATGAAGGTGCAATGTCAAGAAAAAGGAAAGCTAGGAGGCTAAAGTATAATAAATCAAGTCAGAAGCCTTGCAAGTTGCAAATCCACTTGCACCACCGTCTGAACGGCACTGCCACCGTCCGGACGGTCCTCCAAAGACGGCCATACAAATCTCTTCCTCTGCTGCTTCATTTCTGCCTATAAATAGGGGACCCTTTCTTCACAGCAAGGAGGTCGGACTCTCTTCAGAAATTCATCCACTCCAAGATACTATGAGCTCCCAAGACACAGTACAAAGAGATAAAAAAGAGAGACCAAGTGAAAACACGTTCCGGTCCATGTTATAGTGTAGTCCAAATCCTGTACTTTTATTTTTGTAATGACAACTGCTATCACCCCCTTGCTCGTCTATAGCAATGGAGCGTGAGTAGTTTCGTATATCCTCCAGTGCGAGGGGAACATATGTTCAATATTGGTTTGTTTATGGAATTGTTGATGTTTTATCTATACGTTTATTATATATATAAGACACGCCAGTTGGAATAACCCCGGTGATCCTATCGGTAAGGCTTTGCTTCCGCCGGAACGCTGAGGAAGTTCCACTGACGCATGATATTACTATATATAATAATATTGCCTGCTAGAATAACCCCGGTGATCCTATCGGTATGGCTAGTCCTCCACTGGAACGCTGAGGAAGTTCTACTGTCAATATATATATTCCAAGATGATCTATTGAATAATTCAAGTATTCCGTTTGAGTGGCTTGACTTTCCGGGTGACATATCTAAATACAGCTAACCTGACAAGTTGTTGTATTATGATTAACTATCACCAACTGACCTGACAAGTTGCTGGAGGATCGTCTATACCACCAGCTGATTTTACTCGAATTAGTCAATTGGAACATCTATAACTCAGTGTAGCCTAATGAGCAGCTGTGTTATAATATATTACCTTCATGATAGCCTAAAAAGCTATTGTGAGCTTATCTGTATACATCAGACTTGCCGATTGACTGTCCAGTGAAATGGAAGTTGATTGATGTGAGGTAGCAATTCCGTAATGCGACCAATATAAAGCATATAGGATCCTTAAACTGAAGGATAGTTTCATATTTCTGTCATTAATCTATTTTACTTACACTGTTATTATATCTGCACTTTACTTCCGCCTGCCTTTTATTTTAAAACCAATTAATTAGACTAAGCTCACACCACAAGCTATCAAACATCAAACTACTCCAAACAACCAATTTACTGTTTTTGTTTTTATTTTTTTATTTCATCCTTTATTTTTATAGCAAGAATTACTTAACTCTTCGTGGGATCGATACTTGGACTTAAAAACCGAGAAAACTACAATTCGACCACCTATACTTGGGTGTAATATTATAATATAATTCAGACACACAAAAAGTGCGAATCAAGTTTTTGGCGCCGTTGCAGGGGAGTTATAGTAAAAAAAATAATAATAAAATAAAATAAAATAAAACATAAAAAATAAAAATAAAAATATATATATATAATATTATCTTTTATCTTTATTTGTTTGTTTTATATGTTTCTAGTTTGTTTTTATTTGTTTATTATCAATAGTCTATGTCTGTGCATTCATCAGTAGGTTCTGTAAATCAATCAACTCCTTCATCTTCCTCATCTAAATCTACACAAGAATCATTCGACATAAGTATGGCTCAAAACATACCTAGGGAGCAAGAAGCCCGAGAACAGGAAGTAGTTCAAAATACTCGACCATTAAAAGAATATCTACATCCTACAAGAACTAATGTCCCGTCGTTTTTTTCTTTTCCAACAGATACTCCAATTCTTAATATTAAGCCAGGAACCATACAATTACTACCACAATTTCATGGTTTAGAAGATGAAAACCCTTATGTTCATATAAAAGAATATGACGAAGTCTGTGAAACGTTGCAAGATAACTCTGAAATAATCAAATTAAGACTTTTTCAGTTTTCTTTGAAAGATAAAACTAAACTATGGCTTAACGTTTTACGAGCAAATTTTATTACTAGTTGGCAAGCTTTACAAACTGAGTTCTTTAAAAAGTTTTTTCCTGTGCATCGTACCAATACATTAAGACGTCAAATAATGAATTTTACTATAAAAGAAAAAGAAACTTTTTATCAATGTTGGGAAAGATTTAAAGAACTTCTCCAAGCTTGTCCACATCATGCATTCGAAAACTGGACTTTAGTTGGTTTCTTTTATTTTGCTCTTCCTTCTGCAATGCGACAATTTGTTGAAATGATGGCTCAAGGAGAATTTATGAATTAAAATCCGGAAGAAGCATTCTAATTTTTTGATACAATTTCTGAAAGTTCTCAGATGTGGGACTGAACTTCTTCAAATATTGTGAAAAATAAGCCATCTACATCTGAAAGAGCAAAATATATTTTAAAAGTCGATGACGATTTAAGAGCTAAAATGGCTAGTTTATCTCAAAAACTAGAAGCCTTAGAAATGAAAAAACTTAAGCAAGTAAATGTTATTTCTGCTGCTGATCAAACCTGTGAAATTTGTGCTTTGTCAGGACACTCTGCTGGAGAATGTCCAACTATTCCTGCTTTTAAAGAAGTTTTAATTGAACAATCAAATGTTGTTCCAACTTATAATAAACCGTATTCAAATCCATATTCTGAAACTTATAATCCAGGATGGAGAAATCATCCGAATTTTAGTTGGAGAAATACACAACCCACAAATTAAACACAAGTTCCACCACAACAACAAAATCAACAACAGTACCAACCATATTTACCTCTTCAGAAAAGAACTCTGGAAGACACTATGAATCAATTTATTCAGAGTCAAATGAATTTTAATACTCAATCAACTCAAGCTTTTAATGAATTTAAATCTCAAACTTCTCAGAGTATTGAAGACATTAAGAGTCATCTTGCCAAGTTGACCCAATCTTTAAGCATTTCAGAGAAAGGAAAGTTTCCATCTCAACCTAAACCTCCACAAAGTCATAACCAAGCTAATGTTGTGTCATCTGAAACCTCACCAAGTCAAGTACAAGCAATTACAATACTAAGAAGTGGTAAGGTAATTGATAAAATGATTAAACCCAAGATTCCAAAGAAGATACGTGAGTCAATTCTTGTAAATGAACCACCTGAATTTGAACCTTTAATCAAAAAGCAACCAGGAATACAAAGTGAAAAAGATCCTTCCTATCCTATTCCTTTACCTTTTCCTCAAAGAGTTAAACAACTTCAAATTGAAAAGGACCAATTGGACATTCATGAACTATTTAAACAAGTTAAAATTAATATTCCATTGTTAGATGCAATAAAACGAGTTCCGGTTTATGCTAAATTCTTAAAAGATCTGTGCACAATAAAAAGAAAAACGAATGTACCTAAGAAAGCATTTTCAACTGAACAAGTTAATAATATAATACAACAAGACATGCTTCTTAAGTACAAAGATCCTGGTAGTCCTACAGTCTAATGTATCATTGGAAAATTTTAAATTGAACAAGCTCTACTAGATCTTGGAGCCAGTGGTAATTTAATGTCATATTCAGTATATACACAACTAGGGTTAAGTGAGTTAAAACCTACCAATGTTACATTACAATTAGCAGACCGATCAATAAAAACTCCACGAGGAATGGTGGAGGATGTTCTTGTCCAAGTTGATCAATTCTATTTTTCAGTAGATTTCATTGTCTTAGACACTCAGCCAGTTTTGAATGCTTCCACATACATACCTCTTATTTTGGGTCGACCATTCCTAGCTACATCAAATGCATTGATTAATTGTAGGAATTGAGTCATGAAACTTTCATTTAGAAATATGACCAGTGAATTGAACATCTTTAATGTGATAAAGCATTCAGGTGAGGAGGAAGAAATTTGTGAGGTAGATAAAATTGATAAGATTGTAGAGGAGAAAGTTAACACTTCTTTTTATTCGGACCCTCTACAAGTCTGTTTAATTAATTTTGTTATTGATAGTGAAACTCCTGATATGCAATTTTATGCTGATTTGTTAAATTCTTCGCAAAAGGTATCGGAGAATGTAAGAAATTCTACTTGAGAAATTAAGCCCGATTGATCTATCCTCTTGTGCACTTCTTGTATATATTAGTTAGAATTTTTTTATTTTCTATTTTCATTTCTTTTGTAAAGTTTCTTTGTTTATTTTTTATATTAGGTTTTGTACTACAGATTTGTCTCATCTCCAGGTCTAATTAGCAATTGTCTTTATTTATTTTTACCATCTTATACGTTCAAGCCAATGTTTAATTTAAGTTGGGGGGTGTGGGTGTGAATTTACTTATAATAGTGTTTAATTTTTTTATGGTATTTGTCATTTAAATTAGTCTTTGTGACTGGCAGACGTTAAAGAACCAGATAGTGAGTCGGAAAAGAAAAAGAAAAAAAATAATATTTTATTTTATTTCCATGGACAAGAAACTATTTTTGTTAAGCCTCGTTCTATTGCGTCATCTTCCAAAACACATACATGCAATAATAATGCAAAAAGCTATAAGAGTTAGAAATTTAGAAATATTTGAAAATCAACCACCACCCTTATGCGGAAGAAGCACCTATGCCAAGCATAGACGAGCAAATCGTATGCGTGCATGTGTGAAATATGGTCGGACAGAATATCTAAGAAGATATAATAAATGTACGGAACCTATTTCAGGACGATCGTTAGACCGTTTACGCTGGATAAGGGATGGGCAGAGTAAGGAATACCCTGAGACGCCATCTTACTCCGGCCTGATGTTAAACAGATTCGTGATGAATGAAATTAACCGTGCCAATCATATACCCGAATTTGATAGTTCTGATGCCGAAACAATATAATCTAAATAATGTATGATCTTTGGAAGAATTGTAAATATTTGTAAATAAATGTACATAACTATATATAAATAATTGTAAATATTTAGAATTATGTGTAAATAAATGTAAATAACTATCAATTAGTTAGAAAAATCTGTAAATAACAATAACAAATAAAAAATTAAAGACCCACCAAATTTTTGAAGAAAAAAAGAGTGGTTAGTAAAAGTTTTTGTAGAATGTATAAAATATATCTAACTTTGTATATTGCAGGAAATTGAAAACAAAAGAAGAAGAAGCAGTATACAACAACAAAATTCCAGAGAGTTTGGACCGTCCGGACGACACTCCCACCATCCAGACGGTGGTCCCTTTTATAAAAATCAGCCTCCATGCAAAAAACCATTCAGTTCATCATTTGCACCCCCAAAAGCTTCGGCCAACCTAGAAAAATCCAAGAAAAATCCTTCAAATCCACTACATTCCACCAATTTCAATCAAAAGTGTTCCGATTATTCTTTTACCCATCACATTTGGAGCATATTTACCGATTGAAATTGACCAAATCAAAGAATCCAAAAAAAAATCAAGGAATCAATGGATTTGAGGCAAAGCTCAAGAAGATCTTATAGACGGACACAAAGGAATCAACCCGAGCAACAAGAAGCACCACAACAGCAACCAGGACTGGAAACATCTTCAACCAGGTGATGTTTGAAAATTTTGATCAACAAAACTGGTATGATGAAAAATTTATGATGAAAACCATTATTCTTGAACGACCGGCTATGATTGGAGATTTTGACAACATAAGAGTTAGACAAATTCTTGCTGCTAGAGGTTGGCTTGATTATGTTCAATTATCTGTTCCTGCATATGATTGTCTAGTCCGTGAATTATATAGTAATGCTCAGATAGTTGAACCAAGACATTTACGTGCATTTGTACGGGATACAATTTTTCATGTTACACCGGCTGTGATAGCCGAATTTTTTCAACCCATGTGGAGAGTAGAAAACCCGCAATACTCGTACACTGCGGAGACATTGCCAAACATAAATGTCCTAGGAAGAGAGGTGACCGGTAATCCAGAATTTTGTTGGGGAAGACCAAATAAGTATATCAAGCAGGGAGACTTAACTGATAAATACCGCATTCTGAATTTAATCACTGTGAATAGCTTGCTAGCTAGAGCTCAGAAAAATCAAGTCTACACTGAGCAAGCTTACTTTCTATATGCGTTCGGGATGGGACATACCATTGACTTGCCCAATCTGATTATTGATCAAATGATACTGACAGTAGATGATAAAAAGCTCTCACTGCCCTATGCCATGCTAGTCTCTCAACTTTGCAGGAACAATGGGGTGATAGTTGATCCAACATGGAAGACCGTCGACCAATATGGACATATCGATAAGATATCATTAAGAAAAAGTCATGGAGCACAACCTGAGGCACAACCAGATGCACCACCAGTAGCCCAACAAGAAGTACCACCTGAATCTTAAGAACAACCATTCCAACATTCTGAAGAATTCATTCCACCAGAACAGCAGCCACCAGAAGATCTACCTTACATTCCAGTGGATGACAGGACAGACAGACAAATTTTGTTAGGAATGGAGACCACAATGAACCAGCTACAAACCCCATTACTCAGCCAGGTACTAGCATCAACCAAATGAATCAACAGATGGAAAATTATGAAAACAACCAGGCAGAGATGTTGAGGCTACTGAGACAGCACTTTGGAGGAGGACCATCTATTTCATGAAAACTGGTTACTCTCTTTCATTCAAACCTTTAAATTATGCACTTTTAAATTATGCAGTTAGACTCTAAACTATCTTTGCACTTGTTTATTTGTTTAGTTGTTTTGAACCTATGAATATTTTGAACTTGTCAAGCTTGAATTTAGAAATATTTAAGTTTATGTTTGCTAAAATTAAAGCCTATATTTAAAAAAGTTAGGAAGCCAAATTTATATGATTCAAAGTAAAATTAAGTTAGTATTTTTAATACATTGCAAGAATTGTCTTAATATGATCACTGAGATTTTCACATCTTAATGGGACATTATCTCAATATTTTTATTTAAACTTAGTTTTAGAAGCATAAAAGGATATCTTTATTATTCAAAAATTTTGTGAAATATTACAATCTTTCTACCAATAGTGGAGATGTGAAACCCAATGCAGATTTTGAACCTATCTTTCTTGGAGAGCTATTCAACATCTACTCAAATGAGAATCTCCGATTCAGCGGTAACTTTTCTTTGAATAATCTCATTATTTTTGCTTTGATTAACACTAGTTAAATTATATTGTTAGCATTATCCTTAAACTGTTAGCTAGAAAGAATACAAACATATGATTTCTAGAAAATGATCTTAGGCCATGTTTCATCAATCTTGAGCCTTGACCATTTCTTTTACAAAACTACATCCCTAGTCAGCCAAGATTGAGCCTAAAAATTATAAATTCTTTTCTTGAAAAACAAAAATATACCCAAACCCAATAAAAATATATTTCAACCTACCCTTGCTATTTAATTTTCTTGCACTCTCTTTGAATTCAACAAAATACAGAATAGCAGAAGAAGAAGAAGAAAAGGTAGAAAAGAGACAAGAAAGACGAGATGGAGCGTAAAACGCACTCGTACCAGAAAAAGCGAGAGGGAGCGTAAAACGCACTCGCTCAATAGGAAGTGAGATGGAGCATAAAATGCACTCACCAAACAAATAGGAAAATAGAAAAGAAAATCAAGAGAAAAATTGAGGTGTGCCTTAATATTAAAGATAGCAATTTGAAACCCAATGACGTCGTTTCATAAACCTCAACCCCACAACCCCATTACAACCCTAATAAAGCCCTTTTTGATTCCAGAAATCATATATTTGCGTTCAGTCTATTAATCTAAAAAGGAAAATGTTAATAATATAATTAATATAGTATTAATATTCTTTCATGAGATTATGTCAATTACCTCTTTATTCAGTAAACTGCTCCTTTAAATACTTACATGTGAAATTATTTGCTTTGTTTACAATATTCCAATCACATGTAAAACTAAGAGAGTAGTCACTATAACGTATATTATTTG
>CM042199.1:18112676-18160097 GCA_023539305.1 Ilex asprella | reverse complement strand
ATCTTCTCCACCATATCGCTAAAGATCCCCATCATGCACCATTGAAAGGTAGTCCGAATGGCATACGGCGATAGGCGAAGGTATCATATGGGCAGGTGAACGTTGTCTTCCATTGGTCCTCCAATGCTATCTCAATCTAATTGTAGCCGGAGTACCCATCTAAGAAACAATAGAATAGGTGTCTAGCTACCCGTTCCAAAACTTGATCCAAAAAATGGCATTGGGAAGTGATCGTTCCTGTTACAAGCATTGATATTTCGGTAGTCAATGCAAACTCTCCATCCAGTTATGATTCTTGTCAGTATGAGTTCATTTTCCTCATTCTTCACTACCATGACTCCCAACTTCGTGGGTACTACTTGTGTGGGAGTTACCCACTTATAATCGGCGATCGAAAATATGATGCCCACATCAAGTAGTTTTAAAACCTCCTCCTTCACCACCTCTGATTAACAACAATTCGGTGTAAATTAGAAGTATTTAAAAAGTCGAATTAGTAGAATTACCGCACTAAAAAGTAGTAATTAAAGTAAATTAGGGTTAGTACGGGAATTATTAGTTTTAACAGTTTTTATCTAAAGTTGCAGGATAAATGCAGAAATAACCAAAGATGAAGGTGCAATGTCAAGAAAAAGGAAAGCTAGGAGGCTAAAGTATAATAAATCAAGTCAGAAGCCTTACAAGTTGCAAATCCACTTGCACCACCGTCTGGACGGCACTGCCACAGTCCGGACGGTCCTCTAAAGACGGCCATACAAATCTCTTCCTCTGCTGCTTCCATTTCTGCCTATAAATAGGGGACCCTTTCTTCACAGCAAGGAGGCCAGAATCTCTTCAGAAATTCTTCCACTCCAAGATACTGTGAGCTCCCAAGACACAATACAAAGAGATAAAAAAGAGAGACCAAGTGAAAACACATTCCGGTCCATGTTATAGTGTAGTCCAAATCCTGTACTTTTATTTTTGTAATGACAACTGCTATCACTCCTTGCTCGTCTATGACAATGGAGCGTGAGTAGTTTCGTATATCCTCCAGTGCGAGGGGAACATATGTACAATATTGGTTTGTTTATGGAATTGCTGATGTTTTATCTGTACGCTTATTATATATGTAAGACATGCCAGCTGGAATAACCCCAGTGATCCTATCGGTATGGCTTTGCTTCCGCCGGAACGCTGAGGAAGTTCCACTGATACATGATATTACTATATATAATAATATTGCCTGCTAGAATAACCCCGGTGATCCAATCGGTATGGCTAGTCCTCTACTGGAACGCTGAGGAAGTTCTACTGTCAATATATATATATTCCAAGATGATCTATTGAATAATTCAAGTATTCCGTTTGAGTGGCTTGACTTTTCGGGTGACATATCTAAATACAGCTAACCTGACAAGTTGTTGTATTATGATTAACTACCCCCAGCTGACCTGACAAGTTGCTTGAGGATCGTCTATACCACCAGCGGATTTTACTCAAATTAGTCAATTGGAACATCTATAACCCAGTGTAGCCTAATGAGCAACTGTGTTATAATATATTACCTTCATGATAGCCTAAAAAGCTATTGTGTGCTTATCTGTATACATCAGACCTGCCGATTGACTGTCCAGTGAAATGGAAGTTGATTGATGTGAGGTAGCAATTCCGTAATACGACCAATATAAAGCATATGGGATCCTTAAACTGAAGGATAGTTTCATATTTCTGTCATTAATCTGTTTTACTTACACTGTTATTATATCTACATTTTACTTCCGCCTACCTTTTATTTTAAAACCAGTTAATTAGACTAAGCTCACACCACAAGCTATCAAACATCAAACTACTCCAAACAACCAATTTACTGTTTTTGTTTTTATTTTTTTCTTTCATCCTTTATTTTTATAGCAAGAATTACTTAACTCTTCGTGGGATCGATACTTGGACTTAAAAACCGAGAAAACTATAATTCGACCACCTATACTTGGGTGTAATATTATAATATAATTCAGACACACAAAAAGTGCGAATCAACAATTATAGCCTTAGTGGCAGTTATGGTTTTGCTTTAGTGGCGGATGTGAGATTGTCTTTGTGAGACCTACACATGCATTACATACCATTTTACAAAATGTTGTGGGTTAAAGTGTAATTTGTTAATATTTTCATGGGTTAAAAATTTGATATTTAAACCTCAAGAAGTTTAGTATCTTTTAATTAAAGAAATTTATCATCGAATTATAAGATATTAGTGTGTTTAGATGAGATTTTAGATGTGTCACAAAAATTTGTGTTAAATGCAAGCATAAAAGAAACAAAGGGGACCTTTAGTTGAATAGGGAAAAAAGTGATTGGTCAATAGGGATACCCAACTTCATGGGGGTTTCTCCAGCCTTTGTGCTCGGTGGGTATTTAAGAGGCCTTTTTAGCATGAACTAGTTGAAGTAGAGGAAAGATGAGGAAGGAATTTGTTTTAAACAAGAAGTTCTAGGTTTTGAATTGGTATTGAGTAAGTGGTTTCTTTTGATTTCTTGAGCTAAAATAAGTTTATCCCCCTTAAATTCACCTTATAATCCTTGAGTATAATCAAGTGTTTGAGAAGTGTGGGGTTGAAGATCAAAGAACCCTAGGTTCTTCAAGCTTGGAATTCACGGTGGATTTTGGGGAAAAATGGTGCATCGAAGGTATATAATTTCTTTTGAATCAATAATTTTTTAAGTCTATAAGTGTTTAATTGTGGTATGGTTGATGATTATAAGGTGATAGGGAAAAGGAGAAGTGTTGAGGTAGGAGTTTGAACTATATTTTAAGCCTCAGTTCAATTTGAACTGGTTGAACAGGATTTCGTTTGGGGTTGAACCTATTCTAAGTTGCTTGAACTTGTTTAACAACATCCTATTTTTGGGGTTGAACCTATTGGACTGGAACAGGTTCATCAGGTCTAGTTTAGGCTATTTTGTTGTGGTGTTCTGGGTTTCCATGCAACTCTTCTAAAAACTTAGCATGACATTCAATAGACCTCAAATAAGTTCTTTATGGATTTATTCGCCTATAATTATGCAAATAAAAGATTTAACTTAGAATTAAAGAGTGTGAAGTAAGTGATAAGCAATAGTTTGGGTGGTTAACATACACCACTTGGGGAAGAATTTGGAAATATGTTAACATGAGCATGAGTATGTATTGATACATGCATGATTAATTTTAAATGTATATGTTAGCATACTTATTCGTGATCTACTATAAAATGTGGTAGGAACTAAGGCATCGACATCTACATTGAATACGCCTAAGGTCTCGTCCGATACTACGAAATGTGAGTGTGATGACTATTGTTATAAATGTGTTTTGTAGTGTTTAATGTGGTAAGCTTTCCTTTCTAGCTAATACCAAATTATTGATAGTAAATGGATAAATTGTTGTCTGGTTGATATGGATTATGTGAATGTGATTGCCTTCATTGACATGTAAAGAGCCTATTGGCTATTATAGCCAAAGAAAGGCAATTGTTTGGCCTTAGTGGCGATTCATGCTTAAATGGAAGAAACATAGCCTTAATGCCTAAACTGTGGCCTTAGTGATAAGTACTTATATGTGCAAATGTCATAGACGATGACTTATGGATATTTATTTGTTTGATACCTATGGAATACTGTTGAGGAGTAAGGACACCACGCTAATATTTTTTATGGTCTAATGTTTGACTCATAAATGATATCATGCTAGTGTGTGAAGTATGTTTTTGTTATTATCTATTAAATGAAGATGTAAGTTCACTGAGCATGTTGTGCTTACCCTTCTCCCCCCTCCCCCTAATTGTGTATTGCAGGTAACCAGGATTTACGGGAAGTTCATTATTGGATCTTGGTGATCAGGGATGTTGTGTGTGTCTGGCTGTTTGGCTGTTAATTTTTGGAAAATATTTGGGTATGTATGCATTATAGTTGTTGAGATATAATGTGTTTGTCGTACAAAGTTAAGTGAGACAAAATCTATGTCTATGTACATATGGCTATCTTTTGTGAAAGCTTCTTGATGGCAATTAAATTATGAGTTTATTAATTATCATGTTCAGGGTAACCATTCTCATAGAATTGACAATACGTACAATGTCTGAGGTAAGGTTTGACATTTTGGTATTAGAGCCTAGGTTTATAAAGTTCTATAGACACAAGAGTCTAGGTCAGTAGTGGACACATTTTAGGGTGTCAGGGTGTTGTCGAGGTAAGTCAAACATGAATGTGTTAGTGTATGCATTTGTATGCTAATATGAGCTTTACAGGTAAGTGATTAATGGATCCTTAAGTAGATCAAGAGCCTGTTAAGGGAGAGGGATCTCATGCTCCCGCTATGGATAGGGGAGGTCGAAGACAGCAAAAGAAATGTAGGGAAGGGGAGCAAAATCAATTGGATGTGGTGTAGACGATGTATAAGATTGTGGCACAAATGGTTGCAACTGCAAATCTTCTTGTCAAATTGCAAATAGAAATATAGGCAGCAGCGCCACCAATGCCACATAAGGAGCAACGTGGTACAATGCATGAGAGATTTATGAAATTGAGTCTTCCAACGTTAGCGGGAACAATTAACCCTCCAGAAGTAAAGGATTAGTTGAAGCTGGTAGAATATATTTTTGAAGTAATAGGGGCTACTAATAAACAACAAGTTGTTCTGGCAACTTTTATGTTAAAAGAGGAGGTACAATTTTGGTGGGAGGCTACAAGGCAACTATTAACTGCTCCAGCTGCTATTGAGGTTGCCCAAGCATAGAGAAGGGTTACTTGGGATCAATTTGTAAGAGAGTTTAACACCTAGTATTTTCTAGAGTCATATCGTTATGAATAGGAGCAAGACTTTATGACATTGACCTAGGGGAAGATGTCAGTGTCAGAATATGAAAAACGGCTCACTAAATTTTCTCAGTTTGCAACAAATTTTGTTTCAAAATAATGAGGCACTATACAAGAAGTTTTAGTGGGGGTTAGATTACCCAATTCAAACTCATTTGTTAGCTTTGAATTAACAAGTTATGCAACTTTAGTGGTTGAGAAGGATGTACGAGAGTCAGCTAGACAACATGAATAATTTTAGAAAGAGAGATTTGATATTACAACAATTATGGGATTCCAACCTATAGGTCAAACAACAGGATCGAAGAAGTAGGGATATCAATTTTCCTAGGTTAGAGGTGCAGGGGTATGGCAGAACATCAACAAGCTCACAGGGTCAGGGTTTTCCCAGATTCTTTGCAGGAATTCAAGTAGAGGGTTGGCTAGTAGTCGAGAAATAAGTGCGACTTGCTACAAATGTGGAGTGGGAGGGCATATAGCTCATGTGATGCCCCAAAAACCAGGGGTCTTTTGTCAATCCGTTGATCACCCATCAACCCATGAAATACCCGTGGATACCATGTTACTCGATATCACACCATTACACCCCATTTACGGGGATCCATAATTTAAAAAAATTCGGGCAAAGTCTCCTTTGTACGGAAAATTTATCTAAAAACACAACATGTGCAATCATACAACATTGATCACACCGGATCTATTTATGAGTAACCATTGATCACACTGGGTTCATTTATGAGTAACCATTGACCACACCGAGTTCATATATGAGTAAACATTGACCACACCAAGTCCATTGATCCATACTCATATAACAACATGCAATGTTACATTAAAATAGTCCATATGACTTTGATTACAATTCTTTTACATACATTACATGCCAAAAACTAAATTACAAGTCAAGTTTTACAAAAACATTATTTAAAGCTACATTTCGGATTTTCTTCAACATTTAGACCCCGATTGAGAGCTTTCCACCTGTGTGAACCCCACACCTGAAATGTTTTCCCTTATAGGGTGATCCGCGCATAATAGGGTATCTCCTAAAGAGGCTATTCCTGTGACACCCCAAAATCCAGGGGTCCCTTATCAACCGTTGACCCACCGTCAACCCGCGGAATATACATTTCTTACCTCAATCCCAGACCTTAAGTCCAAACAAATCCCCTTAATCGAGACTTTAACCCACGGTCAAACCTCATGTTCTTTTAGTCATTTAATTCATCCGAAGAGTGATGTGCCTCAAAATAGTTCATTTAGTGTTCATTTGCAACCTTTAAATCAAGGAAAATCAAGTCCAAAAGCATAAGAACCAATATTAAAATTTCAGAATCTTCCGGCTGTACCAGTACGCAATCGTACCGGTACGTCGAACTCTCTGGACCAAAGTGTACTGGTACTGCGTACTGGTACAACTGAAAGATTCTGAAATTTTAATATTGGTTCTTCTGCTTTTGGACTTGGTTTTCCTTGATTCAAAGGTTGCAAATGAACACTAAATGAACTATTTTGAGGCACATCATGCCTCGGATGAATTAAATGACTAAAAGAACACGGAGTTTGACCATGGGTTAAAGTCCCGATTAAGGGAATTTGTTTGGACTTAAGGTCTGGGATTGAGGTAAGAAATGTATATTCCGCGGGTTAACGGTGGGTCAACGGTTGATAAGGGACCCCTGGATTTTGGGGGTGTCACAGCTTGGTATTAGAGCTTAGGTACACGAATTACCTAGGGCTTGCTGGGCACTGGGTCTAAACCATTTCATTTCATGTTATGTGCTTTACTTGCTATATGTTATGTGGTATTTGTTATGTGATTTATATATATGGTAAAATATTTATGAAAGTGAACACACTAGGGTTAGAAAATGTAACCTTGGGTGTGGGAAAAAGGGTGAACGGATGGTTCATAGTACGAAGGTCTACTAGTGGGTGACATGTGCCCTACTAGTGAGACAATAAGAAAATTCTCAATGTTTGCACTTGATCCCCAGTTCGGGATACTAAGTTAGCGTGTTGTTGCCATTTGACATGTGTGTAGATGGCAAGTAGAGGAAGATGACACCGAGGCGGTGGGAGGAACAATAATCAACCACCACCGGCCTTTGATCAGCAAGCGTTTAATGAGACTATGGGCATGATGGCGGCCACTGTTGCATAAGCTAGCACCAATGCCAATCAGGAAGGCACGAGTAACCTCCAACACTTCAAGGCACACAATCCTCCAGTTTTCACGAAAGGGGCGGATCCGATGGTGGCCGACCATTGGTTCCGGCAAGTAAACCAAATCTTAAGGGCTATGGAGATCACCTCAGATGCCTCTAAGATAAGACTAGTGGCATTCCAGTTAGAACGAGAAGCCCAAGTATGATGGGATTGGGTGATTAAATTCAAGAACTTGGAGGCCATGACATGGGGAGAGTTCCAGGAGCTCTTCATGGGCAAGTATTTTTCGGCGACCGTTCAACATGTGAAGGCCCAGGAATTCTTAGAATTGAAGTAGGGCACGATGACGGTGATCGAATATGTGGCTAGGTTCACAGAACTAGCCCATTTTCCTGATTATTACGTGGCCACCGACATGGCTAAATTGAGAAAGTTTGAAAATGGTTTGAAATTGTCCACCTGAGAAAAGATTGTGCGCCTCCACCTGCAAAATTTAGATACAATGGTCGAAACAGCGATGGTCTTTTAGAGAGAAGTGGAAGACGCTCGAAGCATCTGGGAGGCAGGTACTAAGGACAAGAAGAAGGAGGGTCAATCCTCTTCTTCTAGTTCGGAAAAGAAGTAGAGGACTTCTACACCACAAGGACAGGGCCGCGGTCATCAAAGCCAAGCCAAGGCCAAGGTCAATTTTCCCAAGGTGGGGGCAACTTTGGGACTACCTACCAGGCAGGTCAGAAGACTTGTTTTCGTTGTCACCAGCCAAGTCACATAAAGCGTGATTGCCCTCAGAGGCAGAGATCCCAGGGTTACGGGACACCTCAGTCCCTATCTTCAGTGGGACAATCACAGACGCATTATATTCCTCCCTACCCCACTATGGGCCAGAGAAATCAATACCAGTTCTAGGGTGCTACTCAGACTCCTACCATTTTTAGAGCGGGGACTCCGTAATCAGGCCAGATAGGCCAGGGCATGGGTCGAGGTTGAAAATAGGGCTTGTAGGCCAGAACTTCGGGGACTCAAGGGCGTGTTTATGCCATGATGCCATAAACTAAGCCGACAGATCAGTCGGTGATACAGGGTACATTTCTACTTTCTCGCTTATGGGCTAAAGTGTTGTTTGATAGTGGGACATCACATTCATTCATATCTGCATCATGTGTTAGAGATTTGGGCTTAGACGTGGATACTTTGGAAGAGCCATTGTATGTAAGTTCTCCTATAGGAGCTAGAATGAGGGTTGATCAGATATGTCATGGTTGTGAGTTAGAGATCTCGAGAATTCTACTCACCGTGGACCTTTGGATCATAGACATGTCAGAGTTCGATGTCATCCTAGGGATGGACTGGTTGATGACACATCGTGTTGTTATTGATTGTGAACGGAAGAGGGTCACCGCTTATACACCGGATGGTGTTTGTTTTAAGTTTACGGGGAGAAGCACAATGCTTTGTCCCAAGCCGTGTATGACTCTCGATGGCACGGATAGCTGATGGGTTGGCTTGTGAGCCTTACCTTGGAGGACGAGGTGAGAAAGGAATTTGGTCTACCTCTGGTCATTTGCGAGTATGAGGACGTTTTTCCGGACGAGCTACTGGGATTGCCTCCCCATAAGGATGTGGATTTTAGCATTGAGTTGCATCCAGGGACTTCGCCTATTTTTATGACTCCACATAGGATGGCACCCGCTGAGTTATAAGAACTCAAGGTCCAATTGCAAGAATTGTTGGACAGGGGTTTCATTAGACTGAGCACTTCGCTTTGGGACGCTCCGTTGTTATTTGCAAAGAAGAAGGACAAAACCCTTCGACTATGCATAGACTATCGACGGTTGAACCAGGTCACCATCAAGAATAGGTACATTTTGCCGAGGATTGATGACTTGTTTGATCAGTTAAGGGGAGCAAGGGTCTACTCCAAGATAGATCTCCGAACGGGCTACCATCAGTTGAGGATTAGGGAGGCTGATATCCCTAAGATGGCATTCAAAACGCGGTATGGTCATTTCGAATTCACAATGATGCCATTTTAAACTCGAACCAGGGTAAAATTTAATCGTTTTGGGATGAAAACGAACTCGTAATTAAAAGAGGCGTGTGGCCAATTGTGGGCCAAGTATTCTAAAAATATAAATAGGGGGAAAATATAATTTTTCCCACTTGTTCAGCTGATACATAGTCGATTGAGAGGAGAGGGAAGCTCAAGGTTTTCTCCAACTTCTCTCTACGATCTACGGAGCTAGAGAGCTCAAATTCACTCGGGCCAAGAACTAAAGTTGGTCTCTTCGACAAGGACTACACGTACACACCAAAAAAAGAGGACTTTCACCGAAGGTTGAAAATCAAAATTTTAGGGAAGCTTAGGATTGGAGCACGGGTAGAATTCTTGAAGTCGTTCCTTACGCTTCAAGAGATAGGAGATCCTCCTTCTTAGGTCTATTCACAACTTTAAATGTTGTGATGAAATGGGTAGGTTAATATAGATATATATGATTTGGAAGTATGTTGTTGCTTAATATGAGATGACATGCTTGGACTTGAGTTTTGGATAAAATGTTGATAAATGCATATTGGTTTATTGACAGTGTGAGTAATGAGAATTATATGTTTTGATATAATTTGTTATGGATTAGGTGAATTGGGTTTGAAATGGTTCATATGGCACACATAGCATATTGAACATCACATTGTGGTTGCAATGAGATATTACATTGCATATGCACGGAAACATCACGATTGAGTGGGTGTGTATGCATAAAATAGTCAACACCACAGTTGGTGGATGGCAAGTGGGCTCGAGTAAGCTAGGTTGATGACTTGGCCGAGTCACTCGGTTTGCATGATGTTGAGGGTTGGGGTTAGCAAGAAGGGCTAGAAGATCCCTTGGGTGCAAGGCCCAATGAATTGGATACGCACTTTCGTTGGTATTAGTCCATAAAGTGTGCCGGTGTACGCGGGACCATTGGTGGAAGTCCATAAATTCCATGTCGGTTGGGTGCCGTTGGTGTAAGTCCATAAATACCCACCCCATACAAGACCCCAGATTGGTAATATCATTTGATGTGTAACATAAATGACGGAATTATACACATGAGAAATTGCATGTGTTGGAGAGCCGAGAAGGGCTCGAAATCATGGATGACGGGCAAATGCACATTAGTAATTGCATGTGTCGAAGAGCTGGAAAAGGCTCGAGTTGGGTTGTGAGAGTGAGTCTCATCTCATTCCATAGCATTACATTGTAAATTCCCAACATCGATAGAATATCTATGCTTGGATTGTATAAATGGTGAATTTGTTGCATATGAGCATTTCATGTGCATTTGGGGTGAGGAGTAGCCTATTTAAGAAATACTCTACTGAGCATGGTTTATCCTTTATGGAAAAATATTTCAGGTACAGGGTTTAGGTCGGTGGATGGTTCTCACCTTGAGTCTCGTGGATGAAGAAGCCGAAATATGGCTTATTTTGTGTAATTTGTAAAATTGTGAAGAATTTTTAGTTTGGCATGTAATTAAATGAGATCTTTTGCCAATGTTGCAATAGACCTTGTATAAACCATGTTGGATGCTCAAATACATGTTATGTAAGGATCAAGATGGTTGTGAAATTGGTTGGAATGAATTGGAAATGAAAAGAAAAGGATTTGTGGAAAATACAGACAAAACCTTCTTGAAGGTTAAGGGAAAATTTTGGTAAAATTCTTTCCAGTGGGCAAAACCTTTCGGAAGGTCGAACAAAACCTTCCGGAAGATCTTAAAAGTTAAGGTAAAATTCTTTCCAGTAGGCAAAACCTTCCGGAAGATCTTGAAGGTTAATGTAAATATATTTCAGAAGGTAAAAACTTCCGGAAAGTTGGTAAAAACCTCCCGGAAGAACTTTTTCAAGTAGGCAGAACCTTTCGGAAGGTCGATCAAAACCTTCCGAAAGATGTTCCAAAAATCTAAAATTTTAAAATTATTTTGTCATGCATTGAACTTTGATTCTTTTAGTTCAAATGATATAAAAGGACATTAAATGAGATATATTGAGGCACATAGAACCTCAGTTGAATTAAATGATTAAAGGAATCACGGGTAGCACATGTGAATTATTATTTCGATAAAAGGGTACTATTAGTCTGATGTCAGATTGTGCGGCATTCACAGGTATTTTCGCGGGTTGACGGTTGGTCAACGGTTTAAAAGGGACCCCCGATTTTAGGGGTGTCACAGTTATTGCACAGATTATGTATAACATGCTTGAAAAATTAGTAGTTGAATGAAAATGTTGATATATATGTTTGTTCATATACTAACATTGTGATGAATTATGGTAATTATATGCTTGGGATATAGTTTGTCATGAAATATATTGTTATGTGGTTAGTTGGCCCATATGGCATTCATAGCATATTAGACATCATTGTTATTTTGCAATTGTGCATTACATTACATATGCACGAAGACATCACATTTTGTGGGTATGTGTGTATGGTTGTCATCAAACACCACACTTACTGGATGCTGGATGGGCTGGGAAAAGTTGGGTCGAGGACCCAATTGAGTCACACGGTTTGCATGATAAATTGGGTCAGGGTTACCAAGAAGGGCTAGACTATCCCTTGGGTGAGAGACCCGGTGTTTAGGATACGTACTCCCTTGGTTTAGTCCATAAAGTGTGTTGGTGTACGTGGAACCGTTGGTGGAAGTCCGTGATTTTCGTGTCAGTTGGGAGCCGTTGGTGTAAGTCCATTAATACCATCCCAAGAAAGACCCAAAGATTTTTAAAAGGTTATTGGATGTGCAACATCAATGGCAAGGGCTAGGAATGCCTGATTTTATACTGATGACATTGCATGGGAGTAGTTTCTTTAGGAGATACCCTATTAAGCATGGCTCACCCTTTATGGGGAACATTTCAAGTGTGGGATATACACCGATGTACGACTCACACTCGGGACCTCAAGGATGAAGAAAAGTGGATTTGTGGCTTTTAAAAATCATGTTTTGTAAAACATTTGCTAAATTTGATTTTGGGCATGTAAATCTATGGAAACGAATTGTATTCAAACTCATATGGACTATTTTTATTGTAAAATTGCTTGTTGTTATATGAGCATGGATAAATGGACCCAGTGTGGTCAATGTTGTATGATTGCACAGGTTGTGTTTTGGGTAGAGCTCTCCGTACAAAGAAAACTCTGCCCGAATTTTGTTAAATTATGGATCCCAGTAATGGGGCATAAAGGCATGATATCGAGTTACATGGTATCCACAGGTTAATAGTAGATCAACAGGTTGACAAATGACCCCCAATTTTTGGGGCGTCATAGCTTGGTATCAGAGCTTAGGGTCTCTATTTACCTAGGGCGTTCAAGGCATGGGTCTATGTCATTGCATCCATCGTGCATTACTTGTTATGTGTTTTAAATGTAACATGTTATGTGTTATATGTTATGTGAACAGTATACATGATGAAATGTGTACGTAAAAAGGACACTAGGGTTAGAGAACATAACCTTAGGGTCGGAAAAAGAAATAGAACAGGACGATTTAGGGTGTTGATGTCTATTTGTAAGTGGCACACGCACTACTAGTGAGACAATGAAAGAAATCTCAATGTTATGAATTTGATCCCTACCTTGGCATACTAAGTTAATGCTCTATTGCTATTTGAAAAGTCATTGCATATGAGTTCACCCCTATGAGCTAGGGTATGTATTTATTAGATGTGTTAGGGTTGTGAATTAGAGATCTCATGGATTGTACTCACCATGGACCTTAGGGTCATGGACTTGTCGAAGTTTGATGTCATCCTTGGGATGGATTGGTTGGCGGCACACCGAGTCGTCATTGATTATGATCGGAAGTAGGTCACCACTCATACACTGGAGGGTGTTTGTTTTAAGTTTCAGGGGGAGAAACATGATATTTTGCTCCAAGTAGTATATGATTCCCGTTGGCACAAGTAGGGGTGTTCAAACTTCCGACTGGCCGCAATTTTCTATCCTACCTGACTCTACCCTACCCTACTGAACGACTAGTAGCAAAAAATGGGTAAGAATGAGGACGAGTTTTTAGTCTTCCAATTAAATTGATAGGAATGTGAAATAGCCATCCATTTTGGCATTCCTACCCTACCCTAGCCACATTAATATATATATATATATATATATATATATATAAACTAAAAAAACCCTAATCGTCTACTGAGTCTCAAGAGCGCCTCACACCTCAGTCCTCACTCCACTCCTCCTTTATCATTCAGTCCCTAGGTACTCTCTCTCTCTCTCTCTCTCTTCACGATCTGGTGTGGTCTGGCCTGTTCTAATCGTGTATTCCTTTGGTGTGGTCTGGTCTGATCTAATCATGATCTGGTCTGGTCTGATCGCGATCTAGTGTGGTTTGTTCTGGTCTGGTCTAATCGTGATCTGGTGTTCTCTCTCGTTGTGTGCAACCTTGCTTCCTCATGAATCTTCTAGTTTGAGTTGTCTGGTATAAGCTATAAGATGGATCCAAACAATGTCAAAGGTGATATTTCTGGTCTGGGTGTTCAAAATCATTTGATCTGGATGTTCAAAACCATTTTTACTATAAATTTTGAACCCATAACAGTGTTCTTTCTTCTTAAAGATGATATTATATACTTGATGTGTATTTGAAGGTTTTTTGAACTTGTTATAATTTCTAATGGACAATATTATCACTTTCTGGATCTAGCAATGTTTAAGGTTTCATTTACAGACTAAAGTAATTGACGTATATGTGGAAGTTATTTTTATTGTTCATGATTCGTCTTTTTTATGAAGGTGGTTTGCTTTTGAGCAAATCACACTTCCATTCAATCACTCATGAGACCCACTGCTCGATGGTACTCTGTTTTTCCAATAAGAAATTTGGAAGCCAAAGGCAGAGAACAATCTGTTGATGTAGATATGTTTCAAAATATATCCATCTTCATAATCAAGGAACATAGATACACTCTTTATGAATATGGAAAATACATAGCATTAGTCATTTTTGTGAGGCCATGTGCCATGATTGCTTATTTTAATTTCTCTGTTTTATAAATAAATAAAATTTCCTTAATGTTTTCTAAAAAAATAGCTACAAAAGTGTTTACCCGACTTCCTACTCGATTAGTCGGGTAGGAATACCACACCTGATCAAGTAGGGTAGGCCAAGAAAAATTTCTTTCTCAAAGTATCGAGTAGGAAGATGGAAGAGTATATTTTCTACCCGTAGGGTAGGGTGAACACCCTTAGGCACGGGCAATTGATGGGCTGGCTTGCAACCCTTACCCTAGAGGACGAGGCGAGACATGAGTTGGGTCTACCTTAGGTGGTTTGTGAGTATGAGAACATTTTTTTGGACGAATTATCGGAACTACCTCCACATAGGGATGTATACTTTCACTATTGAGTTACACCCCAGTACATTGTCCATTTCTATGACTCCGCATAGAATGACATTTGCAGAGTTGCAATAACTCAAGATCCAATTACAAGAATTGATGGACAATGGCCTCATTAGACTTAGCACCTCACCTTGGGGTGCTCCGATGTTGTTTGCCAAGAAGAAGGATAAGACCCTTCAGCTATATATAGACTACCAGAAGTTGAATTAGGTTACTATCAAGAATAGATACCCTTTGCCAAGAATTGATGATTTGTTTGATTAGCTAAAAGGAGCGCAGTCTACTCCAAGATAAATATACGCAAGAGGTACTATCAGTTGAGGATTAGGGAGACAGACATCCCTAAGACGGCGTTTAGGATACGGTATGGGCATTTCGAATTCAATGTGATGCATTTTGGATTGACAAATGCTCCGGCGGCATTCGTGGATCTCATGCATAGGGTGTTCCAACCCTACCTAGATCTATTTGTCATAGTCTTTGTTGATGACATCTTGGTCTTCACCAAGTCTGAGGAAGAGCATGAGGATCACTTGAGGGTTGTTCTCCAGACCTTGAGAGACCATCAGTTGTACACCATGTTTAGCAAGTGTGAATTTTGATTGACAAAAGTAAATTTTTTTGGACACGTGGCGTCCACATCAGGTGTGTCAGTTGACCTAGAGAATGTTGAGGCGGTTATGAGTTGGAAGAGATCGAAGTTGGTCTTTGAGATACGTAGTTTCTTGAGATTGGTGGGGTATTACAAGAGGTTCATTAAGGACTTCTTCCGACTAGCTACACCTATGACAAGATTGCCCAGACGGAGTTCAAGTTTCAGTGGGATGACTCATGTGAGAGGGCATTACAAGAGTTGAAGGGGTGGCTTCACTTTGCATTACTATTCTGGTAAGACAAACGTGGCGCCTGACGCACTCAGCTGGAAGTCATGGGGAGACTTGGCCAGTGTGGCTTCTCGAGAGTGGCAGATGCTTGAGACTGTAGGATAGTTCGGGTTACAATGTAGGGGTCAGGCTTAGGGCACTTGGAGGAGTTTGGTAGCTACATCTTCCCAACTGAGCAGAGTGATCGAGTCCTAAGGGCAGGGTACAAAGATATTATCAATCAGGGGCCAGGTACAGTCGGGTACAAGGGACAAGGGTTGGGCCATTCACATGGATGGTAGTCTTCGATTTAGGGAAAGGGTTGTAGTTCCCCAATATGTGGGTCTAAAAAAGGAGATCCTTAGGGAGTTTCATTGTTCCTATTTTGCTATATATCTAGGTGGCACGAAGATGTACCATGATCTTCGTCACCAATACTATTGGAGTGAGATGAAGAGGCACGTTGAAGATTTTATTGGTCGATGTCTCACATGTCAATAGGTCAAGGCTAAGCACCAAAGACCAATAGGGTTGCTCCAGCCTTTGGAGTTGACTGAGTGGAAGTGAGAACACGTCACGATGGATTTTGTGACCTACTTGCCACGGACATCACGGGGGTATGACATAGTGTGGGTAAAAGTTGACCAGCTTACAAAGTTAGCACACTTTTAGGCAGTGCGGATAAACTTCACACTGGAGGAATTCTACCGATTGTACATACAGGAGATTGTTCGGTTGCATAGGGTGTCCATATCTATAGTATCAGATCAGGATCCCAAGTTCACGACCCATTTTTGGAAGAATTTCCAACAGGTCTTGGAAACACAATTGATGAGAGCACAACTTTTCATCCCCAGACAGACGATCAGCCAAAGAGGACCATCCAGACTTTAAAGGATATTCTACGAGCATGTGTCCTAGATCTCAAGGGTAGTTGGAAAGAGCACTTACCCTTAGTGGAGTTCGCCTACAACAATAGTTATCAGGCAAATATTCAGATGGCACCTTATAAAGCACTTTAGGGGAGGTCATGTTGTTCTCCAGTTTGTTAAACAGAAGTTAGAGAGAGACCTTCTACGGTCCAGACTTGGTCAGAGACACCTCGGAGAAGGTGGACTTGATACGGAAGCGTCTTCTCATGGCTCAAAGCTGACAAATGAGCTACATCAACCGATGGTGACGACCTCTAGAATTTGAGGTGGGAAATCACGTCTTCTTGAAGGTGATGCCTAAGAGGGGAGTGGTCAGGTTCGAGAAGCGGGAAAAACTATCGTCGAGATATATCGGGCCCTTTGAGATACTCAACAGGGTTGGTACAATTGCTTGCCTATTGGCATTACTGCCAAATTTATCGGATGTTCACGTGGTGTTCCATCTTTCTATGCTCCAGAAGTATACTTTAGATCTGACACCTGTGGTGGATTAGATTGAATTGATTGTTGAAGTGGATGGGACTTTCGAGGAGGGATCGGTGTGTATCATGGATAGCCGAGAGCAGGTTTTGCGAGGCAAGATTGTGAGACTGGTGAAGGTGTTATGGCAACACCGATGTGTGGTGGAGGCAACATGGGAGCGTGAGGACGCTATACGTACCAGTTATCCTTTCTTGTTCGAGGATGGCAGTACATTTTTGTAACCATAAGTATTGTATTAATTGTTGCATATGCATGCGATTAAGTGTGCATGAGTGTGTGAATTTTGGAGATGAAATTCTTTTAAGGGGAGAAGAATGTAAAACCCAGGTAAATTTGAGTTTTAGTGAAAAAGGGCAAAATGGTAAATTACCATTTCGATGCGGGTTGAAAACCCATATTTTTCTAGAACTCGAATGACAAAATGGACCTCACCATTGGCTTCATCTCGCGAAATCTAGCTACCCAATCAATTTTAGTCGAATTCTCAGATAGTCAGATTTTTCACATTTTACGAGGTGACTGATTCGTGTGACATAAAAAACGACCCTGAAAATAAAATTTCAAAAATTTTAAAATAATTTAAAGTAAGTACATATAAAAATATTTTGAACTTAAATCGTGACGAAATGTAATCGTTTCGCGACGAAAACAAACCCCGGAATTGGGAACGCATGGCGCGACGTGGACCAAGAATTAAAGGGTATAAATAGTAGACAAAAATCTAATTTTCTCCACAAATCTTTTCTGGAATTTAACATTGGAAGAGAAAGGAGAGAAGAGAGGAAAAAAAGAGAAAAAGTTTCACCGTCTCTATAAGATCTCTGGAGTTTCACCGGGCCAAGTATTAAACTTCATCTATGGGACGAGGGCTACGCAACTATTCAAAAAATGACGGATTTCACCAAAGATTCAGAAACAAAATCTTGGGGAAATCAAAGTCAGAGCTTGGGAGGTATTCTTGAAGACTTTCTACAACACTTATTACGCTCCAAGAGGTGGGATTTTCTCCCTAACTGGGTTTATTTCCAACCTATGATGATTATATGAAATTGGTAGGTTGTTAGATATATTTTAACACTTACCTATTGTAGTTGATTAAATGAAAATGGGTAATTCAATTCTAGTATAAATTGGTAATTAGAAATTGTTAGCATGTGATTTCTTGAAAATTTTGATAATTGGGTATGTAGAAACTTAAGTTATGCGATGAATTTGGGCATTTTATGTGATTACATAATTTGGTGCATTGAAGGTGTTTGATTAAATGCGTATGTGAAATTAAGTGTGTTATTGCATAGATTATGTATAACATGCTTGAGAAAATAGTAGTTGAACGAAAATGTTGATATATGTTTGTTGATATATTGACATTGTGATGAATTATGGTAATTATATGCTTGGAATATAATTTGTTATAGAATATGTTGGCATGTGGTTAAATTGGCCCATATGGCATTCATAGCATATTGGACATGATTGTTATTTTCCAATTGTGCATTACATTACATATGCACGGAGACATCTCTTTTTGTGAGTGTGTGTGCATGGTTGTCATCAAACACTACACTTGGTGGATGATGGGTTGGTAGGGGTGTCAAACGTGTTGGGTTAAACGGGTTACGGGTGAAAAATATGTAAACTCGTACACAACACGTTTAATAAACGGGTGAAAAATGTCAACACGAACATGACCCGTTTAACCCATTTAATTTTAAAATAATTATATCAATAAATTTTAATACTTCACCTTTTTTTTACTTCCAGGTGTACTTACCTAAAAAAAGAGAATTTTTTAGTCAAAACTCATAAAAAAATCAGACTCCAAGGCTTAAAAAAAAGGCATGTAAAGTAGATCCTACAGAGGCTACACCGCCCTAGATGCTTATGCTCATACAATTTTCACATGCAACATATTGCTAATTCATTCCATAAAAGAATATGCATTCAATGTTGGAATGCAACTATACCATGCCATGAAATGAGATGATACTCACTCACACACTTCAACCCAAGTCTACACTGACTCCCACAACACAATGCAATGCACTTGTGAAATAACTCGTCACTTGACGAAAACCCCATCCAATGATCATTTGAAAATAAAAGTTGTTTCAATTATAAAATCACATCATTGATGGTTGTTACTTATTGAATGAGCACTTTATAATTCAAAAATTTGTGTCTTTGTTGGGCAACAGATTTTGGTATCATAACCGCCGGCTCCGTACGCCATCACATTTTTCCAGAATTTTACCTCAGGGGAGTGTGTGAACCAAGTAACTGGGTCTCGCACCCGAGGGAGTATCTAGCCCTTCTTGCTATACCCGACATAAGTGTTCATGCATGCAACCATGAGACTCAATTGGATCTTCAATCTAATTTTTCCCGAGCCCACCGAACAAGCACCAAGTGTGCACCAAGTTTGGTGTTGATCACCATGCACCCACACTCATGCATATGGCCCATGAATGTGATGCCATGAACATGCCCAACATGTAATGAATACCACATGAGAAATATTTCCCACAAATCATCATAGTTCATGGAAAAATTATATCTTATGCATATAAATTTCATACTCCATCATGCTCAATATACATCAACAAGCATAAGTGCACATAACACAACATGATTAGCCATGTTATTTCGCCAAACAACAACATTTAAACATCAAAGGCATTTCATCACACACCTTAAGGGCACCAAGTCATATAATCACATAACTCTTTTACAAGCATAAATATGTAACACATAGCATGCTTTAGGGTTCACCAAGTTACAAGAATCTATTCAAGCAACTCCCACACATCAAAACAAACTAGAAATTGGCCCAAGCCCTTTCTACCTTCATTTCCTCATTTCCATAACATTAGACAAGCATAGGGCTGATTTCCTTAGTCTACCAACATCTAAGGAAAGAATAAACCAGGTAGGAGGATCCCTACCTCAAATGGAGTGTGGAGAACTCCAAGAACACCAACGAAACCTTCAAGAACTTGATCTCCCAAAATCCTCCTCTTGTACTTCGGTGAAATCTCTTGTTTTTTGTGTGGCTCCGTAGCCCCCATCGCGTAGAAGAACTTTATTTCTTGGTTCGTTGGATTCCGAGCGACAGAACTTCGAAAATCGGTGGAAGAAAGGTGAAGAATTTGATTTTTTTGATTTTCTCTCTTCTCTCTCCTTGGGCTGCTGAATGGCTGAACAAATGGGATATTTCTGCTGAAATATCCCAATTAAAGCCCTCTTTATATTTTCCGAGACTTGGCCCAGAACGTGCCAAGTGTCCCCCGATTATTCGGGTCTGTTTTCTCCCCGAAATGATTTATTTGATCCTGGTTTAAGTTCAAATTTATTTTATTTGAACTTTAATTTAATTTTAAGGAAATTTTCAAAAATTTATTTTTGTGGACCTTTAAATTGTTATTTGCCACGTAGTCGCCTCGAACGACATGAAAAAATTCAACTATCTCAGAATTCGATAAGGTGACTAAATTTCGCGATACAAGTCAAACGGTGAACTCCGTTTCCTTATCCGAGGTCTAGAACATAAGTATTTTAAATACGCATTATATTGAAAAAATAACCATTTTGCCCTTTCTAGAAAAAGTTCAAATTTTCTCGGGTTTTACATTCTTCCCCCCTTAAAAGAATTTCGTCCTTGAAATTCACACACACATACACATGTAATCGCATGTATATACTACAGTCATCTAACACTAAATGATTACAAGAAAGTACCTCCATCCTTAAATAAGAAAGGATAATTGTTGCACATGGTGTCCTCAGGCTCCCATGTTGCCTCCTCCACTCCTCGTTGCTGCCATAACACCTTAACTAGCCTCACGGTCTTGCCTCGCAAAACCTGATCTCGGCTATCCATAATACCCACTGGTCCCTCCTCGAAGATTCCATCCGTATCTACATCAAGTTCGTCCCAATCCACCACATGAGTTAGATCTGGGGTGTATTTTCGGAGCATAGATATATAGAATACCGCATGAACACCTGATAGACTTGGCGGTAAGGCCAACCAGTAAGCGACTGTACCCACCCTCTCAAGTACCTCGAAGGGCCCGATGTACCTTAGTGACAGCTTTCCCGGCTTGCCAAATCTAACCACTCCTCTTGTAGGTATTACCTTCAAGAAAACATGATCTCCAACCTCAAACTGTAAAGGTCGCCGCCGTTTGTCGGCGTAGCTCTTCTGTCGGCTTTGTGCTGTGACAAGACGCTTCCGTATCAAACCCACCTTCTCAAAGGTGTCTCGAACCAATTTCGGACCCATAGAAGATCTCTCTCCTATCTCTATCCAACAAACCGGAGAACGACAAGGTCTCCCATATAATGTCTCATAGGGTGTCATTTGTATGCTCGCCTAATAACTGTTGTTATAGGCAAACTCCACCAAGGGTAAATGATCTTTCCAACTACCCTTGAGATCTAGGACGCATCCTTGTAGCATGCCTCTAACGTCTGGATGGTCCTCTCCGACTGACCGTGTCCATCTGGGGATGAAAAACAGTACTTATCATCAAATGTGTCCCCATGGCTTGCTGAAAACTCTCCCAAAAGTGAGCCGTAAATCTAGGATGCCAATCTGATACTATAGATATGGGTACTCCATGTAGCCGGACAATCTTCCCGTACATATAACTTGCAGAATTCCTCTAATCTGAAGGTCATCCGCACTGCCAAAAAGTGTGCCAACTTAGTAAGCCGGTCTAGTACCACCATACCGCATCATGTCCTCACGATGTCCGTGGTGTGTGAGTCACAAAGTCCATCGTGACATGCTCCCACTTCCACTCGGCTACATCCAAGGGCTGGAGTAATCCTGTTGGCCTTTGATGTACAACATTCACTTGCTGACACGTGAGGCATCGACTGAGAAAGTCGTCCACTTGTCTCTTCATTCCGCTCTAGTAATACTGACGACGAAGATCATGATACATCTTCGTGCCACCGAGATGAACCGAAAAACGAGAGCAATGGAATTCCCTAAAAATCTCCTCTCTTAGATCTTCTAATTGAGGAACCACAATCCTTCCTCGATACCAAAGACTACCATCCGAGTGAATGACCCAGCCCTCGTCACTTGTACCTGCCTGTACACGATCTCGGATGGACAATAACTTCGTGTCCTGACTCTAGGACTCAATCACCCTACTCAATAGGGATGGCATAGCCACCAAACTCCCCACAGTACCCTGAGCCTGACCCATATAACGTAGCCCGAACTGTCCCACAGTCTCTAGCATCTGCCATTCTCGGGAAACCACTCTAGTCAAGATTCCCCGTGACTTCTGGCTAAGTGCATCAGGCACCACATTTGCCTTACCAAGATGGTAATGCAAAGTGAAGTCATAATCCTCCAAAAACTCCATCCACCTACGTTGCCTCATATTGAGGTCCCGCTGTGTAAAGATGTACTTCAGACTTTTGTGGTTTGAAAACACCTCGAACTGCTCACTATATAGATAGTGGCGTTAAGCCTTCAAGGCAAAGACAATAGCCGCCAACTCCATGTCATATGGGGTAATTCTGCTCATGATTCTTCAACTGTCGAGAACCATAAGCAACTACCTTCTCGGACTGCATCAAGACACATCCCAGTCCGTCCTATGATGCATCACAATACACTGTGTACCTCTGTCCCCTCTCTAAAACTATCAGAATAGGAGCTGAAGTAAACCTCCTTTTTAACTCCTGAAATGCCTTCTCACAAGAATCATTCCAATCGAACTTGACCTCCTTTCGGGTCAACTTCGTCATCGGTGCAGCTAATCGAGAGACGTCCTCAATGAACCGCCTATAGTACCCTATCAATCCCAAGAAACTACGTATCTCGAAGACTGACTTCGGCCTTTCCCAATCAATGACTGCCTCAACCTTCTCTGGGTCTATGGAAACACCCAAAGTCGACACTATATGTCCCAAAAATTTTACCTCAGTTAGCCAAAATTCACACTTGTTGAACTTGACATACAACTGATGGTCTCTCAAGGTCTGAAGAACAATCCTCAAGTGACCATCATGCTCCTCCTTAGACTTGGAATAGACCAAGATGTCGTCAACAAAGACCACAACAAACTGATCTAGGTAGGATTAGAAAAACCTATGCATGAGATCCATGAATGCCGCTAGAGTATTCGTCAATCCAAAAGGCATGAAAGTAAATTTGAAATGCCCATACCGCGTCCTAAACGCCATCTTAGGGATGTCCGTCTCCCTAACCCTCAACTGATGGTAACCAGTGCGGAGATCTATTTTAGAATAGACTCGCGCTCCTCTCAGCTGATCAAACAAGTCATCAATCCTCAGCAAAGGGTACCTATTCTTGATAGTAACCCTATCCAACTGCCGATAGTCAATGCATAATCGAAGGGTCTTGTCCTTCTTCTTGGCAAACAACACCGGAGCGCCCCAAGGTGAAGTGCTCTGTCTAATGAAACCCCTGTCCAACAATTCCTATAATTGGACCTTGAGTTCTTGCAATTTAGCAAGTGTCATCCTATGTGGAGTCATAAATATGGGCGATGTACCTAGATGTAACTCAATTGTGAAGTCTACATCCCTATGTGGAGGTAATCATGGTAGTTCATCGGGAAAAACATCCTCATACTCACGAACCACTCGAGGTAGAGCAAATTCCTATCTCGCCTCGTCCTTCAAGGTAAGGCTTGCTGGTCAACCCATTACTTGTTCGTGCCATCGGGAATCATACACTTCTCGGGATAAAGCACCAGGCTTTTCCACCTAGAACTTGAAACAAACACCCTCCAGTGTATAAGCAGTGACCCTCTTACGATCACAATCAATAACAAGGCCGTGTGCTGTCAACCAATCCATCCCAGGGATGACATCGAACTCCGATATGTCCATGACTTGAAGGTCCACAATGAGTAAAATTCCTGAGATCTCTAACTTACAACCTCAACATATCTGATCAACCCTCACCCTAGCTCCTAGGGGAGAACTTACATGCAATGGCTCTTCCAAGGTTTCAACCTCTAAGCCCTAATCTTTCAAACATGATGCAGAAATAAATGAATGTGATGCATCAGAGTCAAACAGTACTCTTGCCCATTAACGAGAGAGTAGAAATATACCCTGGATGACCGACTGATCTCCCAACTCAGTGTGAGGTGTAATGGCGTAGACACCCCCTTGGATCCCTGAAGTCCTAGCTTGTGAGTCTTGTCCTCGGCCTCGACCTCGACCCATGCCCTGGCCCATCTAGCCTGCTTACGGAGTCCCAGCTCGAAAGTGGTAGGTACTTGTGCAGCACCTTGAGACTGGTACTGGCTCCCTTAACCCTTGGTGGGGTAAGAAGGAATAAACTGGATCTGTGGCTGCCCCACAAAAGACTGGGATTGGGATGTCCCATAGCTCTAGGATCCTTGCCTCTGAGGACAATCTCTCTTCATATGCCCCTGTTGGTGGCAATGATAGCAAGTCAGCTGGCCTACCTAGAAGGAAGGCCTCTGATTTCTCCCGCCTTGGGAAGACTAACCTTGGCCTTAGCCTTGATAGCCGTGGCCCTGCTCTTGATGCCCCTGCAAAGCAGAAGTCCGTTGCTTCTTACCCGCACTAGAAAAGGAGGACTGACCCTCCTTCTTCTTATCTTTACCACCCGTTTCCCGGATGTTCCTTCCATCATCCACTTCTCTCTCAATAGCCATAGCAGTCGTGACCATCGTGTCCAGGTCTTGTAGAAGGAGACCCACAATTTTGCCCCAGATGAACAACTTCAGGCCATCCTTGAACTTCCTCACATTGGTCATATCTGTGGCCATATAGGCGTCAGCGAAACGGGCTAATTCAGTGAACTTAACGACGTACTCCATCACTGTCATCATTCCTTGCTTCAATTCTAAGAACTCTTTGGCCTTTGCAATTTGAGCAGTAGCTAGGAAGTATTTGTCCATGAAATGCTCACAAAACTCTTCCCATGTCATTGCCTCCAAGTCCCTTGAGGCTTTGACCCAATCCTACCACACTTGGGATTCTCCTTCCAGTTGTAAAGTAGCCAGAGTTATCTTGGTGGCCTCGGAGGTGATCTCCATAGCCCTCAAGATCTTTTCCATTTGCTGAATCCAATGGTCAGCTACCATCGGATTCCCTCCTCCTAAGAAGGTTGGAGGCTTGTGTGCCTTGAACATCTAAAGGTTACTTGGCCCTCCTTGACTCACATTTGTATTAGCCTACGCAATTGTGGCAGCTGCAGCACTAGCTTGTGCAATGGTAGCATCCGCCTCACCAATAGCCTCCATAAAGGCTTGTTGGTCAAAGGTCGATGGTAGTTGGTTGTTGTTCCGCCCACTGCCTCGGCTTCCTCTTCCTCGATTAGCCATCTACATATGTTAGATAGCAATAGAGTCTCAAATACTATCCCAAAGTAGGGATTAACATTTAAACATTGAGAACTTTCTCATTGTCTCTCTATTAAGGCACATGTCACCCACTAGTAGACATTCATACTAGGAACCATCCCGTTCTTCCCTCTTTCCGAACATAAGGTTGTGTTTTCTACCCTAGTGTTCTTCTTATCACATACATTGCACCATGCAAATAATTCACATGTCATTTAGCACATAATCATGTAGCATATAAAGCACGTAACATGAATGCACAATGAATGCAATGGTCTAGATCCAATGCCATCAAGTTTAGGTATACAATTTACCTATGGCTTTAGTTGTGGCCTATGATAGACTCATTTTCGACAAGAACCATATAAGATCTATAGCCTATGCTCTGATACCAAGCTGTGACACCCCAAAATTTGGGGGCCATTAATTAACCGTTGACAACCAATCAACCGGCGGAAATACCCATGGATGCCGCATAACCCGACACCACGGTAAAAGCATCCAAGTCAAACACACCATGGTTCATACCCCATTAGGGTTCAATTTGGTCATTTAAAGGAAGGAAATTTTAACTCCAAAGCTTGGCAAAATAATTTTTTAAACTTCAAATTTTTAGACTGGCTACCGGTAGATCGAGTAATCTGGAAAATCTCTACCAGAAGCTACTTGTTAGCCACCAGTAGCTAAAACCCTCTGGACCAACGACTACTGGTTGACTACTGATAGCCTGAGACCTTCTGATCCACGACTACTTGTTGACTACTAGTAGCTGCTACTTTCTGGGTCACGACTACCAGTAGTTAAACCCATATTTTTTTGCCCATTTCCATAGTTTTTCATTTCCAATTCATTTCAAAACTTCTCAAAACCAACCAACACATGTACGAACCAACTCCAACTCATATAACATGATATTTACATACCAAATGTAGTTCATATGAGTTCTATTACATTTCCATACGAAGTGTTGTCATACTTAATTTACAAAAATCAATAAACAAGGCCACATGCTGACCCTCTTCACTCTCAGTGACTCGAATATGCTCCGTCCACCGGAGTATACTACGCACCTGAATGTGTTTCGGGATAGGGTGAGCCAACGCCCAGTAGAGGAGATCCTACAGAGGCTATTCCCCCCTAGATGCTCATGCTCATACAATTTTCACATGCAACATATTGCCAAATTATTCCATACAAGAATATGTATTCAGTGTTGGAATGTAACCATACTATGCCATGAAATGAGATGATACTCACTCATGCACTTCAACCCGAGTCCACACCGACTCCCACAACACAATGCAATGCACTTATGAAAGGACTCGTCACTTGATGAAAACCCCATCCAATGATCGTTTGAAAATAAAATTTATTTTAATTATAAAATCACATCATTGATGGTTGTTACTCATTAAATGAGCACTTAATAATTCAAAATTTTGTGTCTTTGTTAGGCAACGGATTTTGGTAACACAACCGCCAACTCCGTATGCCATCACACTTTTTTGGAATTTTACCTCAGGGGAGTGTGTGAACTAAGTAACCGGGTCTCGCACCCGAGGGAGTATCTAGCCCTTCTTGCTATACCCGACACAAGTGTTCATGCATGCAACCATGAGACTCAATTGGATCTTCAATCCAATTTTTTCCGAGCCCACCCATCAAGCACCAAGTTTGGTGTTTATCACCATGCACCCACGCTCATGCATATAGCCCATGAGTGTGATGCCATGAACATGCCTAATATGTAATGAATACCACATGAGAAATATTTCCCACACATCATCATAGTTCATGGAAAAATTATATCTTATGCATATAAATTTCATACTCCATCATGCTCAATATACATCAACAAGCATAAGTGCACATAACACAACATGATTAGCCATGTTATTTCACCAAACAACAACATTTAAACATCAAAGGCATTTCATCAAACAACTTAAGGGCACCAAGTCATATAATCACATAACTCTTTTATAAGCATAAATATGTAACACATAGCATGCTTTAGGGTTCACCAAGTTACAAGAATCTATTCAAGCAACTCCCACACTTCAAAACAAACTAGAAATTGGCCCAAGCCCTTTCTACCTTCATTTCCTCATTTCCATAACATTAGACAAGCATAAAGCTGATTTCAAAATTAAACCCTTAGTCTACCAACATCTAAGGAAAGAATAAACCAAGGTAGGAGATTCCCTACCTCAAATGGAGTGTGGAGAACTCTAAGAACACCAACCAAACCTTCAAGATCTTGATCTCCCAAAATCCTTCTCTTGGATCCTCGGTGAAATCTCTTATTTTTTGTGTGGCTGCATAGCCCTCGTCGCGTAGAAGAACTTTAGTTTTTGGTTCGTTGGATTCCGAACGACGGAACTTCGAAAATTGGCGGAAGAAATGTGAAGAATTTGATTTTTCCTCTTTTCTCTCTTCTCTCTCCTTAGGCGGCTGAATGGCTGAACAAATGGGATATTTTTGCTGAAATATCCCAATTAAAGCCCTATTTATATTTTTCGAGGCTTAGCCCAGAACATGTCAAGTGTCCCTCGCTTATTCGGGTTGGTTTTCGCCCCGAAACGATTTATTTGATCCCTGTTTAAGTTCAAATTAATTTTATTTGAACTTTAATTTAATTTTAAGAAAATTTTTAAAAAATTATTTTTGGTGACCTTTAAATTGTCATTTGCCACGCAGTCACCTCGAACGACGTGTAAAATATGACTATCTCAAAATTCGATAAAATTCGACAAGGTGACTAAATTTCGCAATACAAGTCAAACGGTGAACTTTGTTTCCTCATCCGAGGTCTAGAACATGAGTATTTTAAATATGCATTATAGTGGCAAAATGACCATTTTGCCCTTTCCAAAAAAAGTTCAAATTTTCTCGGGTTTTACATGCATGACTAAAACATTTGATACAAAAATTGAGCAAATTTGAAACATGGACAAGAGCTGGATTGACTTACCAAATAGGGTCTCACAGGAGAACATGGATGGGGTTAAGCAATTTCTTACGTTTGCATACACCAATAAGCTTAAAAGTTTAGCGATTTATTGCCCATGTAAGAGATGTGCAAATTGCTTCCCTTAGTTAGGAGAAGTAGTATGGGACCATCTTATTTCCAATAGCTTCTTAAAGAAATACAAGAATTGGATTAACCATGGGGAACCCTACATGCCATTGTATGGAAATCTTGAAAAAAAAAAACTTTAGTTGATCAACATCTTCAAGATAATATGGTCGAAATGGTACATGATTTAAAACCCGAAAAAATTTAAAATTTTTTGAAAAAAGGGAAAAAGGGTAATTTGTCACTATAATGCTAGAATTAAAATATGTGTTCCAAACAGCTCGTATGATATAACAGATTTCGCGTTAGATTCGTATCGTGAATCCAAGTTACCTAAACGAATTTTATCAAATTCTAAGATAGTCGAATTTTGCACGTCGTTCGAGGTGGCGGATGACCTCACAAAGGTCCCCAAATATAAATTTTATAAAATTTATGTATAATTGAATAAAATTTCAAATAAAATTAATTTGAACTTAAACCGGGATGAAATAAGTCATTTCAGGGCAAAAACGGACCCGAACAAACAGGGGACATGTGGCGCGACTCGGGCCAAGTATTAAAATTATAAATAGAGGTAATTATTTGATATTTAGCAAAAATATCAGCTGAAATTCTGTCAAAAACGTGTGGGAGAGAAAGAGGGAGAAAAGAGAGAAATCCAAGAATTCTTCCGTCGCTCGGATCGACTCAGACCAAGAGTTAAAGTCGATCACCGTGAAAAGGGATATGCAATCACGCCAAGAATGAGTGATTTCACCAAATATCTAAGAGGAGAATTTGGAAAAATCAAAGGTTTTGGAAGTTTTGGAGGTGTTCTTGAGGCTTCCTACCATTTCTACAACGCTCCACGAGGTAGGGTTCTTCCTACTTTTGTTTTATTCCTACTTTGTGGGCTGATTTAAGGGGCTATTATGTGGCTGTTTAGGGACTATTTTGTGGTTATTTAGGGGCTGTTAAGGCGCTAGAATTATGGTTGTTTTCGGTTGAGATTGTGGACTAATTTTATGAACTGTTTTAGACTGATTTTTTGGACTATTATGTGGTTGAAATATAGACTGTTAGGTGGCTAAAATATGGACTGTTTTAGGGGCTGTTAAATAGCCTATTTTGAGGCTATTAAATGGCTTGTTTTGGGGTTGTTTTAGGTGTTGTTATATTCTTATATGTGTCTTTACAATAAAGTGTGTTATTGGTATAATTATGAAATGGCATGCTTGTGATTGTGTTAAGTATGAAATGTCGATAAATGTGTATTAATATATGGACATTGTGATGAATTTTTGGAGATTATATGCATATGATATAATTGTCTGTGATACATGTTGGAATGTATGGTTAAATTTGCTTATATAGCACTCATTACATAACAAACGTGACGTTGATAGTGCAAAAGTACATTACATTGCATTTGCATTGAGGCATCACATTCATAGGCTTAGGCATGAGTGTGGGTGCTTGTGTGTGTGGGCATGGTTTATTCAAACATCATACTTGATGGTTGAAGGGTGGGCTCGGGAAAGTGGGGTTGAAGATCCTACTGAGTCGCACGGTTGCATACATGAAAAAACTTGTGTCGGGTATAGCAAGTATGGCTAAACTCTCTCTTGGGTGCAAAATCCGATTATTGGTTTATTCACTTCCATCGGTGCAAATCCAAAAAAGTGAATTAGGCATACGAAGCCGGCAGTGAAATTTTAAAATCCGTTGCCCAACAAGACACAAGATTTTGATTTATAAAAATACACATTCAATGAGTAACATTCAACAATGATATGGTTTTATAAACACATGATTTTTATTTTAAACGATCATTGGATGAATTTTTCGTCAATTGATGATTTCATTGCACAAATGCATTGCATTGTGTTGTGGGAGTCGGTTAGCCCTCGGGTTAAGATGATGGGTGAGCTTTATCTCATTTCATGGCATAACATGGTAAATTCCAATATAAAGTTGCATATTCTTGTTTGGAATGTTGTATGCAAACATTGCATATGCATCTAGGGTGGGGATTAGCCTCTGTAGGAATTACTCTACTGGTCGTGGCTCACCCTATACGGAAAAATATTTTAGGTGCGGGATATACGCCGATGGACGGCTCTCATTCGGGGCCACAAGGGTGAAGAAAGCCGACTTATGGCTTTTATAACTCCTTTTGTAAAACTTTTGGAGCAAACTAGTTTTGACATGCAATTTTATATAAGAGAGTTGTAATTGAACTCATATGGACTGTTTTAATATAACATTACATGTAATTAGCTTTTGTGATGGAATTGTGAATAAATAGACCCAATGTGGTATATGTTGAATATTAGACCTTGGATGGGTCTTGTAATTGTATAATGCACAGGTTGTATTTTTGGGTAGAGCTCTCCTGACAAGGGAGACTCTATGCGAATTTGTTAAATTAAGAATGTCGGTAAATGGGACAGAACGGTGTGATATCGAGTTGCACGATATCCACATGTATTCCGCAGGTTGATGGGTGATCAACGGAGCTCCAGTTTTTGGGGCGTCACACATGAGGCAATGGGAATTCCAAATGTAGGTTCAAACGTTGAAGATGAAATAATTGCAAATGATCTCTAGTTAGGGCCTAATGAAGAAACTACAAAGTATTTTAAACTTCTACATGACGCAGAAAGTGAATTGTATCCGGGTGTACACATTTCACTGCATTGTCATTTATTGTTCAACTACTACATTTGAAGGTGCTCAAAGGATAGATAGACAAGTCATTTACAATGTTGCTTTAGTTGCTAATCATGGCTTTCCCTAAGGGAGTTAAACTTCCAAGTTCATATTACAAAGCCCAAAAAGTAACAGATGATTTGGGTTTCACATATAAAACATGAGATGCATGCCCTAATAAATGTATGTTGTTCAAAAATGGGGATGAAGGGCATGATGAATGTGAGATATGCAATACTTCTAGATAGAAACAGTTCAAAGGTAATCCAAATGGTACCGTGTCATGTGAAAAATGAATAGTTGCAGAACAGATGAGGTATTTCCCTTTGAAGAAAAGGTTGTAAAGACTATTTATGTCAGCAAAAACCTCTTTGCTAATGAGATGGCATGCAAAGGAACGGCCCAATGATGGTGTATTTCGGCATCCAGCTGACTCTCTTGCTTGGAAGACTTTTGATCAAAAAAACCCATCCTTTGCTAGTAACATTTGAAATGTTAGGCTTGGGTTAGCAACTAATGGATTCAATCCATTCAGGTCCATGAATGTAGTTCATAGTACTTGGCATGTCATACTGATTCCATACAACTTACCCTCATAGTTGACATGAAACAACCTTTTCTTATTTTGTCAGTGCTTATTGATGGGCCGAAAGGACCTAGCAACAAGATTGATGTGTATTTACAACCACTGATTGAAGATTTGAAAGAATTATGGTTAGAAGGTGTAAATACATTTGACGCATTGGCCATTGAAATGTTTCAATTACATTCAAGTTTGTTGTGGACAATCAGTGATTTTCTTGCATATGCCAAATTATCTGGGTGGAGTACAAAGGGTGAGTATGCTTCTCCCACTTGTAATACAAAAACTCAGTCTTGTTGGTTAAAGCATGGGAGAAAATATTGTTACTTGGGTCACCGTTGTTGGTTACCTGATGGACACAAATTTCAAAAGTCAAGGGAGTACTTTGATGGGACACGGGAATATACAGGCAAGCCTACCATTTTGACTGGAACTGATTTGTTTCTACAATTGGAATCAAAACATATATTAACTAAGTACAAGAAGGATGACCTTATGGAAAGGAAAAAGAGAGAAATACATAAGAAAAAAGGTGTATCCAAAAAACATAGTTGGAAGAAAAAGAGTATCTTCTTTGAATTTCTATATTGAGAGCATAATTTAATAAGGCATAACCTCGATGTAATGCATATAAAGAAGAATTTTTGCGACAATCTATTGTGGAAAATATTAGGAGTTGTGGGAAAATCGAAGAACAACTTGAATGCAGGACGTGATCTACAAGAAATAGATATTAGAAAACCACTACACCCACAGTCAAGGGAGTCTGGTAAAGTGTACTTGCCTCCTGCACAATTTTCTATGTGTAAGGATGACAAACATAAATTTTGCAAAGTACTAAAGAGGGTCCGGGTAGCAGACGGATATGCATCCAATATCTCACGACGTGTGAATTTACAAGAACTAAATATTGGAGGTCTTAAGATTCATGAAAACTATATTCTAATGCAGCAACTTATTCCTTTGGCTATCCAAAAATTATTGCCTAAGAATGTAGTTCAATCCATAATTGAACTTAGTAATTTCTTTAGTCAATTGTGCTCAAAAAAGAACTGTGCAACGGACTTAGAATATATTCAAGACCGTATTGTGCTAACACTTTGTCACCTTGATATAATATTTGTACTCTCATTCTTTGATATAATGGAGCACTTGCCTATACATTTAGTTGAAGAAGCATTACTCGCTAGTGCAGTACAATTTCGATGGATGTATCCTATTGAAAGGTCAATGATACTTCTTAATAATTATGTTTGTTAAAATTACTATCAAAATGCAGTTGCCATCTTTTTTCCAATGAATTATGTCATGCCTAGTAACATCTATGGGTATCTTCTTACTTTCAAACAATATGTCCGTAACCGGGCTCATCCGGAGGCCTCAATTGCCAAAGGTTACTTGATGGAAGAATGCATGAATTTTTGTGCAAGATATCTTAGCGACATCGAAACCAAGTCTAATAGACCTTTGAGAAATTATGATTGTGGTGAGAACTTAGGTCGTGTTGTAGGGGAGAACCTTCAAATCCTACTTGATAATGTGACATGGACACAGACTCATCGGTATGTTTTATTCAATACTGATTCAGTTGCACCATTCATAAAGTAAGTCATATGTTTCAAACAAAACTTTGATAATTTTTATTTTAATTTATATATGTAATTTAATTATTACTTTGACCTTACTCAACGATCACCTTGCACTCCTTCGGAGTCAAATGTCTCGTACAAATGATCATCACATTCGTCACAAGCACATTGAAACACTCCCTATGTGGTTTATGGAACATGTATGTATGAATTGTATGACATAATGTACTTGATTTATATTATATATATTTGTATATTTTATATGAAATTAAAGTTAATCGTTTGTTTAACATATTAAAAATAGGTTCAAACCATGCATAGGTCAAATAATGTTGAATATTCAGACGAAATTAATAGATTGGCATCTGGTCCTCAAAAGTAAACAAGGAGAATTAAAGCATACGTTATCAATGGGTTTCTTTTTTGCATAAAGGACATGGATAATTGTCGAAGCACTTAGCAAATATCGTGAGTTATTCTAGTATGAAAGACAATAATCCTCGTTTGGGAGATGTGTCCTATTATGGAGTCTTAACAGACATTATTGAAATTCGATACACTAATGATATGAAGTATGTACTATTCAAGTGTGATTGGATTGATAACAATATAGAGAAAAAAGAAGATGGTTTTAAATTTACACTGGTGAACTTCAACCATTTGTTGTATCAAGAAGATCAGTTGACAAATGAACCTTTCATCTTAGCATCTCAGGCAGAGCAAGTTTGGTATGTTGAAGACCCTTTAGAACCAGATTGGCATGTTGCTGTGAAGATGTCACAGAGGGACTTATTTTATATGCATTCTAATGACCTACAGTCAGAGCCTTTTATTAATCAAGAATTGGATGAAAATGTGATGATTCCCGATGATAGTGTTGATTGGGTGAGTCAAGAAGTAGATGGAGTATCAATTACCTTAAATGATGATGTTCCAATCAATGTTGAAACGGATGGCAATAAAGATAGTTGAAGTAATTTTAATCTTCATGTATGACATTCATTAATTATTATTTGTATGAAATTATAGCTTTTTTTTCTAAACGATTAATATTAATAAATTTGTATACTGCTACAAATTTACTATGTCGAAGAAGAAAAGACGTCCCTGTTCTATGTCAGAGGTGTTGTGTGTATCTACATCAGGATCACTAAACATTGTTAAGACCCCATCCCGACTATCATCACAGAAAAATTCTGCCGGGCCATCATCATGTGCACAATCATCTAAATCAGGTGTATAATACATACAACATATTTCATACTTACTAATAGTTTATATTTAAAATTCACTAATGTACTTATTTTTTTGCCATTGTGACTCAGTGACAAAAAAACAAGGTCGAGGCCCAGCCAAGGGTCCCAAAGAGTGGGGAACATGAACAAAGATTGAAGTGGAATTCAATTCTACTTTTCAGCCAATTGGTAATAGAGCTTCTCAGTTAAAGACGGCAATGGGAAATATAGTACGTAATGGATATAGGGTTCCACTCACATACATTGATTGGGATTCAGTGCCCACTGATGTGTTTGATAGTATTTGGAGTAAGATGCAAGTATAAATCTATATAACTTGGTAAATATATGTTATTTCTTATGGTAAAAAAATTACTAGTCAATTTGTCTATTTCTTTCAATGTTGAGAATTTTATTAGAATATAGTGTTGTATTGGCGAAAAAAATCTTAATTATAAGTTAATTGCTTGAATTATGGTTGTAGGATAACTTAATATTTGCACACCCAGAATTTAGAGAGGTCTGCTTGAAAGCATTAAAAAAGCATAGACAGAACATAAATATCGAATAAAAAAAGTATTATGAACCCCGCAAGATAAATGTGAATCTTTCTTCAAATATTCCTCCTAAAATAGTGCCACAGCAGTGGCAAGAGCTTGTGCAATATTGGGGAAGTGACATAGCAATGGTATGAGTATAATTTTTTGTATACCATTATAATAATATAATACTAACTTTGAATAATTCGTAATTGATGATATAGAAAATATCAGACCAAAATTCAAGGAATCGTGAATGTCAAGACCCAATTCACCGGAGTGGGAGAATTCACTTTGCCCAATTACAGAGACAGGCAAGTGACTTTTAAAATGAATGTGTTTAGATGTGTAACATTATGTCTATATTTGACAAGTATTGAAATCTAGTTTATGGTTGTTGATATTTTTAGATGGAACAAAATGGAGAGAGGACCAATAAAATCAGTATCTACATCAAAACACGCAAAAATAATGGTGTTCCATGTGACTCAAATCCAGCAAAAATCATTGTATTTGTTACTTATATTTATGCAATTTTAAATAATTTTCTATCAGACTCGTTACAAGATATCTAAGAAATGTTAATTCATTGTTCAAAATTTTAGGAAGAATTTCAAGAACGACTGTCTCAGGTTCCTAAGTCAAATCAGACACCAACCCTTCAAGATTGGATTTTTCATGAGGTTTTGGGAGAAGATGGACATGGATATTGCAAGACCTACGACACTGGAATGCCTCGGAGCGCGGTGTATAAACAAAATACAAGCTCATCAGATGTATTAAATCTTATGTTCATTGATCAAATTTGTCGTATAGTATGATCAGAGGTAGAACAACAATTTAAAGAAACGATGCAAGCGGAGGTAGAGCAGCAATTAAAAGAAACAATGAAAGCCAATGTAGCTCAACAATATATTGAAAGAATACGAACAGAGGTAGATCAACAAGTTAAAGTAGAATTCGACCTTATGCAAGCAAAAAATACTTTTTTGGAATCTCAATTAAAAAATGGATGCAACCCTATGGTGGCCCAACAAGTGGATGAGTACAACAAATTCCATTTTGCAATTTGAAAATTTTAAATTATGTTGATTTCGATTTTGATATATTATTATGTCTTAGGCTTCGGATTTAATGATGACGCAAATTGAATCTGGGGGAGATGGACTTCCACAATCTCAAGAGGAGCCTCAAGCAGCATCTTCGTCTATACAACCAACTAATAAGGTTTTGTACTAGAATTTATATTTATGTTACAAAACTAATAATTTATGAACTTGTACCACTACAAAACTTTTAATTTTCGTATTTGTGTCCAATTATAATTTTGATGCAAAATATAGGTACAGATTCATACTACAGTTGGGAATAAAGGAAAGAGGGTATTATTTGACATAGATTGTTTCAAGGTATGTGTATTTTACATGAGGTTTCATTTTTTCTCCATAAAATGGTTGTTACCTATAGGAAACTATCATCAATTAATTTTTTTATATATTGCGCATGTCCCACGACTTGTATTTATAGTTCTTATTTGGATGAAAATTATTATGTCTATTACAAATGATTGGATTGTGTTTCCTTTCATGTTGTTGAATGTTGATATGCATTAGTGGATCTCTGATTGTTGTGATACTTTGTGATCTAGTCCGCATATATATTGAGCTCATCGACACATAAATTATTGTAATTTCTTAGTTCATCATGATTGTTACAAATATGAAGTTGATTACATATATATTTGTTGTATTTGTGATGTATTGATAATTAATATGCGTCACGTATTGTGAATTACATTTACCCGTGAATTGTATGAATTTTTTTCTATTATGCATTTATAATAATGATTAGTCATCAAAATATGTAATATTTACCGTTATTATTTATTTTTCTTGTTGAGCAATCATTATTTTTGTTGTAGGTTGGAGACAAAGTAGACTTACTTAGTTCTAAAGTTCCAAAATGCATAGTGGCAGAGGGCCTTATTATTAGTATGGACCAATTGACAGAAATAGATGGAATTCCATTGGGATCAAATTTTTTGGCAAGTATTTATTGAAAATGCAAGAGATCCAAAGGTGTGTTTGATAAGGTCTCGTTGGGGTATTCTTACACTTGGACAAGCCGTTCAGATAAATATTGTGTGGCCCGTTGTTGATGTATATTCTAACTTCTTTATTGTATATATGTATATGAATATCATTGTAGTATAGTAACAAAAATTGTATGTTTTTGGCAGGTATCACTAAGAGGGTAGATGGTTTGGGAAGGATGTTCAATTTTTTTCATTAATTTCTTGTACTCATGGATTGTTATGCTTTGCAAAAGAGCATATTTTACATTTTGTTTAACTCATGGGATTTTTTTTATATATATGAAAATAATGCTATGTTTTTGGAAATACTTGTCATATTACTTTTGTGTTTATTTATATATTGAATTGTGTAGTTGTATGGAAGTATATCTTTAAATTTATGTGATAGAAGTGTATATATGCACAGGGCATATAACACTGGTTACCAACGGTCCATAAAAATAAAATAAAAAAATATTGTGGCGGCATCGTTGCCGTCGTAAATATATTTCATTTAAAGTAGAGAAAATTTTATACTTTTTGTAACACCCCAAAACACACCTTGGACAGCATTGCATTCTAAAACCTTTCATATCATGAGAGCACTAATAAAATCCCTTCAGAAACAAGACTTCATTTGTCATCCACAAATAATTACAACATTATCCAAAAGAATAAGCCCAAGTCATGGCTATTACATCTCAAAAATTAATTAAAGAAACGCAGCAGAATAAACAAAAGAAACTAGACGACACAATATTCCAAAAGAATGTCCTAGTGTAGTACAAAAGGAAAGGAGGTCGCTCTATGCGTCTACTTCGGGATCCACACTCCTGTTGAGTGGAGTCTCCCAAGTAGCGGACTCCTCGACCCTTACATCCTCATCTAGCGGGTAATCTGAAAAATGTTAGCGGTAGGGGGTGAACACGAAGCTCTGTAGAAAAATTCTCTCAAACCCATAAAAGGTTTATAAAAGCATTTAAAACGCTCGGTCTCATTTTTAACATAACATAGATACATATTTGAAATAAAGCACTGACATTTAAAAAAGATCTCAAGTTTATGTAAAAGCAATACTTAAATGAATAAACGAGCACCACATCCAAATAATAATCATTAATTTTCATAAACAATTCTCAGCACTTCTTTTGGTAGGTGGCATACTTTAGGGTAACCTCCACCCCCCCTTTTTAGGTCACCTTTGATTCTCAAGCATCCTTACCGGGAACCTCTTGGGAATGGGTAAGCATCCTTACGAGGAACCTCTCACTAATCACTACATTGTTCCCAAGCATTCTTACCGGGAGGCTCGTGGGAATGGGTGAGCATCCTTACAAGAAACCTCTCACTAATCACTATATTGTTTTCCAAGTATCCTTACCGGGAACCTCTTGGGAATGGGTGAGCATCCTTACATGGAACCTCTCACTCATGTGCATTACAACCAACCTAACCAAGCATACAATTTTCACATTTATCTCAACTCACAAGCTTGTATCCAAATTCCCAAAATATATCATGCAACAATTCCACAACCAACTAAGTAAAGTTCATGAGATCACAATAGCATCATTTTATGGTTCAATAGGAAACACTAAGATTTGGAAATCAAGGATAAATTAAAATTTAGAGAAAAGTTCATCTCTCTTTAAATCTAGAGTTTTTAGCCAAAAATAAGGATTTAATGGTTAACCCACCATTAATATTGTTTAAAGCATGGTAATATTATCAAGAATCAATTATCTATAGCATACATATAAGATTTAGAGTGGAAAGAGTACATATAAGTACACCCTAGCCTCAATGCAAGTGAATGAGAGAAAACCCCTATCTTGTGTTCTTGAAAGCTAGGTTTTGATCTTGAATAATTCATTTAAACTCTTGTCTTTCTCTTCCTTTCTTCCTCTCTTCTCTTCCTTTCTTCTTTCTTAGGGTTTCTAAGGTTGGAGGGGCAGAAATGGAGCCTAAAGAGGCAAAATAATTTATTTATAGGGCGAAAATCGGACCAAGATCGCGACATTTAAGTTTCAGAAATCTTTCGGCCGAACCGGTACGCAGTACTAGTATGGTACGTCGAACTCTCTGGACTATTTAGTACCGGTACGGTTTTTGTCCAATTTTTCCTATTTCCTCCATTTTTCATTCCCAATCCATCTTAAACCCTTCTAAAGCCATCACATGCATCTCCAACACTTATTTCTACACCAAACCTATTTAGTACAACTTCTAGGACCTTAAGTTCCATGTTTTCACCTATTAAAACAAAAATTCAACTATTATTTCCACTAACCTTTTAAATCACTACTTTTCAAATCTACCAAGATTTAAAAACACATCACTACACATATCCACCTTTTTACAACACTCTTTTACAAGATTTTTATATGCATATATAAAAGAAAAATGTGGGGTGTTACAATCCACCCCCTTAAAGAAAGTTTCGTCCTCGAAACTTACCTCAAGTAGCGAACAAATGTGGATACTTTTCCCGCATTTCTTGCTCCGGTTCCTATGTAGATTCATCCACTCCATGGTGTTGCCTCAAAACCTTCACCAATCTGATAACCTTATTGCGACGCACTTTTTCCTAGGCATCGAGAATTTCTATTGGTTGTTCTTCGTAGGTGGCTTTGTCTTGAATTTCAATCTCCTCCAAGTTCACAACTGGAGTTGCATCCGAGTGCTACCTTCTCAACATGGATACGTGGAACACGCCATGTACTCTGGATAGCTGGGCTGGCAATCGAAGTTGATATGCCACCTTGCCTACTGCTTTGATCACATCAAACGATCCAGTATATCTTGGCGCTAAATTTCCTTTATTGTCGAATCGAAACACGCCCTTCTTCGGTGACACCTTGAGAAATACGTAGTCTCCCACCTTGAATTCTAAGGGTCTTCATCGGTGGCCCGCATAGCTCTTCTGTCTACTTTGCGCCGTCTACAGCCTCTCTCGGATGAGTTGAATCTTCTCTGTAGTTTCACGAACAATGTCCGATCCAAACAAACTACTCTTGCCGGCTTCTAGCCAACACGTCGGTGATCGGCATGGTCTTCCAAACAATACCTCATACGATGTCATCCCAATACTTTTCTGATAGCTGTTGTTGTAAGAAAACTCCTCCAACGGTAATTATGTATACTCTTATGCCATGTTTTGGACTAATTATGCTTTGGTGGAGTTTAAATGATGATGTTTCAGGTCTTAAAGTGAACAAGGGTTCAAAGGCACCAAAAAAGTATCTTTTGCAGGCAACCACAGCATTTTTAGGAATATATTGTAGAGGCTTGGAAAAAGGAAGCAACGTTCGAACGTTAAACATCGTTCGAACGGTCATGATGAACCAGGCCAGATACTATAATCTGGGTTACAGGCAAAACCCAAAGCCCGAAGACTTGAGGACTCCGTTCGAATGGTAATCAACATTCGAACGTCCACTGGAGCAAGGACAAGATCAGACTGACTAAAGGCATGGTGTGTTGCAGACTTGCAGAGTTGCAGTCAGAAGGCCCATGCACTTGAGTGCCACGTTCAAACGGTAACCACCATTCGAATTCCCCAAGAATTATTGGACAGATCAGTCAAGATTCTGCAAGGACCTGGAGGAGGATTTGCATGAAGACTTGGAGGAAGATTTTCGACAGAAACCACGTGTGGACTAACATAATTGGGATGCACTGATTCCATCTGACGTTTGAACGACAGAGAGCAAAGACAGAGATACCGTTCGAACGTCCAAACCGTTCGAACGGTGTGGACAGACTGCCTGCAGAGTGGTTGGCGTTTCACTTTGACTTTGACGCCCAGCTCTATTCTTTTACCCCCTCCCTGCCTCCTCATTGCCTATAAATACACCTAATTTTGTGGAAAAGATGAGGGACTCATGGGTGGAACCATTTGAGGGATCCATCACTTAGCATTTCATTTCATCCATCCATTTCAATTCTTGTCTTAGTCTTTCTTTTTGTTAGAAGAAGTGGAGAGTTTAGATTTCAACTCATTTCCTTTACGTTAATGTTCACATTTACATTTACTTAAGAGTTGTAATTCCTTTATTTACTTTAAGTCTTTACATTTATGTTCTTAATTTATATTTAGTCTTTATATTTATGTCTTTATTTACTTCTAGTCTTTACTTTTATGCTCTTACATACATGCTTTTATTTATGTCTTGTACTTTCATTATTTGAGCTCTCTTCTTACTTAGAGGACTGAAACTCTTCCACCTTTCTAGAGCTTTACCAAAGCCGTGAAGGGTGGAACGTGATTCACTCATTCTTTGTTGAAGATTAGCTCCTTGTTAATTATACTTTTACTTTGTGAAGTCCTCTACTTAGAGGGATGAGCATCACTCACTTTTTCAGTTTTACCAAAGCTATGAAAAGTGAGTAGTTTCTCATTCACTCTTTAGTAAGAGGTGAAGGGCATGTATTGATTATCCGGATATTATATGATGCTTTGTTCTAATGCTTAATGTTCATATCCCCTTGCTTATTGGATGATTGATTGCATCTAGCAAAGCTAAAGTACTTTGTATAATCGATAGTTTTTCTATGACACGGATCACTCTTGCATAGAAAGACTCTACGTTTCATGGCAAGTTCCCCGGCTAGATCTTCATGACTACCCTTTAATCATCCCCCTTTATCAAGCTTCATTTAAAAGGATAAAATATTAAAGCCATGGCTGGATGTCAAGGAGAAATACTTGCTTGTTTTTACGCTCGATAACTCTTGGTATAAATAATTCTTGTAAACTTCTAGTAAGACATCAGAACCATGACCTTAATAAGCCATCTTTATCTTCCGATTGACTCGCCGTTGACACGAGAGTTAATTGAGTTATCAAGCAAAACTATAATATTCTGGATAATTGACCACATGTCTCGATCCTCGAACTAAAGAGTGACTTCTCCACCATTTGAATCAATCTTATATTTTTTCTAGAAAATTTCTTGGAAAGAATTTAATATTCTGTTCAAGGAATTCACTCACATCTCACAACCCTAAAATCTCAAAGGTTATAATCAATTGGTCTCCTTCACGGATTACTTTAAAATACCAAAACTACTAGTTCCCTGTGGATTCGACTCCGGACTCAAACTGAATTATTACTACAACTTGACCGCCTGCACTTAGGTGTACACATTTTGGATCAAGTCAAGTTTTTTGGGCCGTTGCCGGGGAACCTTGTAAAAGTGCTTTACAGGTAAAAGGTTAAAACACCTTTTCTTTTTGTATATATTCTTCTGTTTACTGTAAATAATTTGTTCTTGTTTCCATTTATTTTATGTCTGAGAACGCTCCTTACTATAAAAATTTACTAGCAGAATCTTCTGGATCTGTGAACAAATTTGAACCAAATTCACCAAGATTTATAGCAAACTCTTGTGAGAGTATTATGGCAAATATTGATAGAAATGGAGAGGTTCCCATGAGGGAAGATGAGGTGCCGAACATTCGAACTTTGAGGGATTATCTGAATCCCACAAGAAATAGTATCCCCTCATGTTTTGTATATCCTCTAGATGCACCCCATTTACAGTAAAGCCGAGGACTGCACAGTTGTTGCCTATTTTTCATGGATTAGATACTGAAAATCTATATTTACATATGAAAGACTTTGAAGAAGTGTGTGGAACATTTCAAGACAATTCTGAACTTGCCAAGACGAAACTTTTTCCTTTCTCTCAAAAGGACAAAGCTAAACAATGGCTAAATTCTTTGAAATCCCTTTCCATGCCAACTTGGCAGATATTTTAAAATGAATTTTTTAGAAAAAATTTCCCCTTACGTCGGACTAACAAGCTCAAAAGGCAAATCATAAATTTTTCGGTGAAAGAAGGAGAAATATTTTACCAAAGTTGGGAAAGATTTAAAGAACTACTCCAAGCCTGTCCACACCATGCTTTTGAAAATTGGACTCTAGTAGGATTCTTCTATGACTCCTTACCCACTAGACTGCGTCAGTTTGTCAAAATGATGGCCCAAGGAGAATTTATAGGTAAAAGTTCGGAGGAGGCATGACACTATATCTGATAGTTCTCAGATGTGGGACTCAGCCTCCCTTACCACCAGTGAATCTAGATCATCCACTTCTCAAGGGGGAAAGTATATCTTGAAAGAAGATGATGACCTGAGAACAAAAATGTTCACTTTATCTCAAAAGCTTGAAGCTTTAGAGATAAAAAAAATTCATCAAGTTGAATTGGGTCCGCCCACAGAACAAGTGTGTGGGATATGTGCATTAACCGGACATCCTACTGGGGAATGTCCTACCATCCCTGCATTCAAAGAAGTCTTGTTGGAACAATCAAATGCAATTTCTAATTTCAACAAGCCTTACAATAACCCATACTCTGAAACATACAATCCAGGGTGGCGAAACCATCCGAACTTCAGTTGGAGGAACACACAACCAATTCCCATGAACCAATCACAAAATTCACAACCACCACCTCAAGGAACTCCTGCATATCAACCATACCAACCACCGCACAAGAGGAACCTTGAAGATACACTAAAGCAATTCATGCAAACTCAAATGAATATTAATGCACAGACCACCCACTCCTTCGAAGATCTTAAAAGTCACATCCAAAAGCTGACCCAATCAATGGCTACACATGAAAAGGGCAAATTTTCTGCCCAACCAAAACCTCCACAAGATCAAGCTCAAGCTGTCACTACACTGAGAAGTGGCAAGGTGATTGACAAAACTGTCAGGGACATGTTATTCCCAAAATCAAAACCTGAGTCAATCCCAATCAACTCAACAGTTGAGCCTGAACTTGTGGGTGGAAAGGAACCCGAGTCTGAGCAAGAACCAGAACCTTTTAAGGAAGAGGAATCTTCGCATCCAATTTTCGCTCCTTTCCCTCATAGACTCAAGGCTACCCAAAAGGTGAACCAACAGCCTGAAATTTACGAGCTTTTCAAGCAAGTAAAAATCAACATCCCACTCTTGGATGCAATCCAACAAGTACCATCTTATGCCAAGTTTCTAAAAGACTTGTGCACAGTCAAGAGAAGCCAAAATGTCCAGAAAAGAGCCTTCTTAACTGAACAAGCCAGTGTCTTGCTACAATGCAAAACCCTTCTAAAATACAAGGACCCTGGATGTCCAACTGTCTTATGTGTCATTGGATATTTCAAAATAGAACAAGCACTGTTAGATCTTGGGGCAAGTGTAAATCTGCTGCCTTATTCTGTCTACCAACAGTTGGGTCTGGGTGAACTCAAACCCACTAGTGTCACACTCCAGTTAGCGGACAGATCTGTTAAAATCCCTAGGGGTATTGTGGAAGATGTACTTGTCCACGTTGACAATTTTATCTTCCCAGTTGACTTCATTGTTTTAGATACTCAACCAGCATTACATGCAGAGAATCAAATTCCTGTCATCCTTGGTCCACCCTTTCTAGCTACTTCTAATGCACTAATCAATTTGCAGGAATGGAGTCATGAAATTAACCTTTGGGGATCTGACACTTGAACTAAATATTTTTAATATTGCTAAACATCCAGGAGAGGATGAGGATGAAGGGAAAGTAAACTCCATTGAATTGTTGATACAAGAACATCTGAGTGACACGTTCTGTGAAACTTTGACTGACTCACCTCTGATTGAGTTTGATTCAGCTGAGTCAAATCCAAAAAGTTACCCTATTCATACTGTTGAGACATGGGTGCCCAAATTCGAGGAACTTTCACTAAATAGCACAAAGTCAATCTCATTAAGTGACAGGCCACCTAAGCCTGAATTGAAACCTCTCCCATCCGACCTCAAGTATGCATTTCTAGGAGAAAACATGTCATTCCCAGTGGTAATCTCATCTAAGCTCATAGACTTGCAAGAGTATAAACTGATTGAAGTTCTTAAAAGACATAAAAGCACCATTGGGTGGACCATCTCTGACTTGAAAGGTATAAGTCCGTTAGTCTATAATCATGCAATATATCTTGAAGAGGACTCAAAACCCTTCCGTCAAATGCAGAGACAACTTAACCCTCACATGAAAGAAGTAGTGAGAACAGAGATACTCAAGCTCCTAGATGCAGGAATAATTTTTTCCATCTCCGATAGCAAGTGGGTAAGTCCAACCCAAGTTGTACTCAAAAAGTCTGGGGTCACAGTAGTCAAAAATGGTGCCAATGAACTAGTGCCAACTCGAGTCGTCACAGGATGGCGAATGTGCATTGATTACCGAAAATTGAATTTGGTAACTAGAAAATACCATTTTTCCCTCTCATTCCTTGACCAAGTTCTAGAAAGAATTGTAGATCATGAATTTTACTATTTCTTAGATGGATATTCCGAGTATAATCAAATTGAGATTGCCTTAGATGATCAGGAGAAAACCACATTCACATGTCCCTTTGACACCTTTGCATTTAAAAGAATGTCTTTTGTACTTTGTAACGCTCCTGCAATATTTCAAAGGTGCATGCTAAGTTTGTTTAGTGACATGGTCGAAAAAAATTTAGAAATATTTATGGACGGTTTCTCTGTCTATGGAGACTCATTTTAATAAGGTGTAAAGAAGCTAATTTGGTGCTTAATTGAGAAAAATGTCATTTCATGGTAACACAAGGCATTGTCTTGGGTCACATTGTGTCGTTTGAGGGCATGAAAGTTGACAAGGCAAAAATTGATTTAATTAGAAATTTGCCAGCACCCAAGACTGTAAAGGATGTCCGATCATATCTGGGACATGCAGGTTTTTACAGGAGATTCATAAAAGATTTCAGTACCATAGCTAAACCTATGTGTCATCTCCTAAGTCAGGACAAAATTTTTAGCTAGAATGAAGCTTGCCAGGAATCTTTCGACAAGCTAAAGGGCATGCTAATTTCAGCCCCAATAATGCAACCTCCTGACTAGACTCTACCCTTTGAATTAATGTGTAATGCAAGTGATTATGCTATAGGTGTTGTATTGGGACAAAGAAAAGATAAGAAACCACATGTAATTTACTATACAAGCAAAACTTTGAATGATGCTTAAACGAATTATTCAACAACTAAAAAAGAATTGCTTGCTGTAGTTTTGCTTTTGAAAAAGTTTCGTTCTTATCTGGTTGGTTCTTCTGTTACTGTTTTTACTGACCATGTAGCCCTAAAATTTTTGCTCACAAAGAAAGATGCCAAACCAAGGCTCTTAAGATGGATACTCTTCCTTCAAGAGTTTGATCTTATCATTAAAGATAAGAAAGGGGTTGAAAATGTGGTGGCAGACCATCTGTCCAGATTAATTTATGAATTCCATGAGGATGGACTGCCAATCAATAGGAAATTCCCAGATGAACAACTGTTCATAATTGATGAAACCCTATGGTATGCAAACATTGCTAACTTCCTAGCTACTGGAACACTTCCTCCGTCATTCACTCCCATGGACAAAAAAAAATTCATGAGAGAGGTTCGTAACTTCTTTTGGGAAGATCTCTATGTATTTAAATATTGTAAGGATCAGATTTAAGACGTTGCATTCCACCTCAGGAAAACAAACAGGTAATATCATTTTGTCATTCTGAAGCATGTGATGGCCACTTTTCATCAAATAAAACCGCTACAAAAATCCTACAGTGTGGTTTTTATTGGCCTACACTTTTTAAAGATGTCCACACCTTTTGTTTAACATGTGATAGGTGCCAAAGATTAACAAATATTTCAAAAAGAAACATGATGCCCTTAAACCTAATTCTGGTGATTGAAATTTTTGACTCCCGGGGCATTGATTTTATGGGACCATTCCCACCTTCCTTTGGCTATCAATACATTTTAGTGGCAGTAAACTATGTATCCAAATGGGTTGAGGCAATTTCATGCCGAAATAATGATCACCAAACGGTGATAAGATTTTTAAAACAAAATATTTTGTCCCGATTTGGAATTCCTAAAGCAATCATAAGTGATGGGGGTTCTCATTTTTGCAATTGCCCCTTTTAGAATTTGATGAAAAAATATCTAATTTTTCACAAAGTTGCAACCACTTATCACCTACAGATTAGTGGACAAGTAGAAGTAGCTAATCGGGAGATCAAATTAATTTTAGAAAAAACGGTGAACCCAGATCGCAAAGATTGGTCATCCAGACTGACTGATGCACTTTTGGCATATCGTACTGCTTTTAAAATAATTTTGGGCATGTCTCCCTATCGACTAGTTTATGAAAAACCGTGTCACCTACCTATGAAATTGGAACATAGGGCATATTGGGCCATTAAAGTAATGAATCTTGACCTGAACAAGGCTGGACTTTCAAGAAAACTTTAGATAAATGAATTGGAAGAATTGAGAAATGAAGCGTATGAAAATGCTAAAATTGCAAAGAACAGGATGAAAGTTTTTCATGACAAGAACATTGTACGGAAATCTTTTGAACCTACCCAGAAGGTCCTGTTGTTTAATTCGAGACTACGCCTCTTCCCTGGAAAGTTAAAATCAAGATGGACTGGACCTTACATTATCAAAAAGGTGTTTGATCATGGAGCACTAGAAGTGAAAAACCCATCAAACGGTAATATCTTTACTGTTAATGGTCAGGGGTTAAAACCATTTTTGGAGGACTTTG